>CAWUFW010024740.1:0-55557 GCA_963921515.1 Calotriton arnoldi | reverse complement strand
AGTGTAGGGGGTCGTGCTGGGGCTGGTGTTTCAAGGTTTAGGGCAGTGCAGTGGTGTTCGGGCAGTGTAGGGGGTCGTGCTGGGGCTGGTGTTTCAGGGTTTTGGACAGAGCAGTGGTGTTCGGGCAGTGTAGGGGGTCGTGCTGGGGGTGGTGTTTCAGGGTTTAGGGCAGTGCAGTGGTGTTCGGGCAGTGTAGGGGGTCAAGCTGGGGGTGGTGTTTCAGGGTTCAGGGCAGTGTAGGGGGTCTTGCTGGGGGTGATGTTTCAGGGTTTAGGGCAGTGCAGTGGTGTTCGGGCAGTGTAGGGGGTCTTGCTGGGGGTAGTGTTTCAGGGTTTAGGGCAGTGCAGGGGTGTTTGGGCAGTGTAGGGGGTCGTGCTGGGGGTGGTGTTTCAGGGTTTAGGGCAGTGCAGTGGTGTTCGGGCAGTGTAGGGGGTCATGAAGGGGGTGGTGTTTCACGGTTTAGGGCAGTGCAGTGGTGTTCGGGCAGTGCAGGGGGTCGTGCAGGGGCTGGTGTTTCAGGGTTTAGTGCAGTGGTGTTCAGGCAGTGTAGGGGGTCATGCTGGGGGTAGTGTTTTAGGGTTTAGGGTAGTGCAGTGGTGCTTGTGTAGGGGGTCGTGCTCGGGGTAGTGTTTTAGGGTAGTGCAGTGGTGTTTGTGTAGTGTAGGGGTCATGTTTTAGGGTAATGCAGTGGTGTTTGGGTAGTATAGGGGGTCGTGCTGGGGGTAGTGTTTTAGGATTTAGGTTAGTGCAGTTGTGTTTGGGTAGTGTAGGGGTCCTGCTGGGGGTAGTGTTTTAGGGTAGTGCAGTGGTGTTTGTGTAGTGTTCGGGGTAGTGCTGGGGGTAGTGTTTTAGGGTTTAGGGTAGTACAGTGGTGTTTGTGTAGTGTAGGGGTCATGCTTGGGGTAGTGTTTTAGGGTTTAGGGTAGTGCAGTGGTGTTTGTGTACTGTAGGGGGTCATGTTTTAGGGTAGTGCAGTGGTGTTTGGCTAGTGTAGGGGTCGTGCTGGGGGTATTGTTTTAGGATTTAGGTTAGTGCAGTGGTGTTTGGGTAGTGTAGGGGTCGTGCTGGGGTAGTGTTTTAGGGTTTAGGGTAGTGCAGTAGTGTTTGTGTAGTGTAGGGGGTCGTGCTGGGGGTAGTTTTTTAGGGTTTAGGATAGTGCAGTGGTGCTTGTGTAGTGTAGGGGGTCGTGCTGGGGGTAGTGTTTTAGGGTTTAGGGTAGTGCAGTGGTGTTTTTGTAGTGTAGGGGGGCTCATGTTTTAAGATGCAACGCTCCAATACCTGACCAGTCTGCACTACATAAAACTGCAAAAAACTAAAAATAAAAAGTGTTTTGCACAGTTTTGTCATTGGGCCATATGTGGGCTACATCTGGGTAAATATTTGTGCTACATTTGGGCTCTTTTTTCACTGGTGGCCATCTTGGAAGACTTCTTTGTTATGAAGTTTCCTAATTTCCTCATTTACTGCAGTCTCCTCAGTAGGAAACGCTTTCAGTTTTTTTCTTTGATTCCATCAAGAAGGCATTCAGATGTGTCTCACATTTGCCATAAATTCAGAATGTTAGCACTCTAGTTGCTCATTAGATCACTGCAGTAAAGCTACTGCTCACCAAGGAGTTAACTGGAAGTCTGCTGCTGGTATTGAAAGTGATTGTTTCAGTCTGCATGTCAGAATTTTCTAATGAAATAGAAGAGGATTTGAGATCTCACTTTAAACATGCCCTAATTTTTCTTTCTGCAGCACTAACCATAATTTCTATTTAAAAAAGAACCCCTCATTTTGTTCCTTTTTAAATTAAATGTTTTAAGTGTTACCGGTTTATTCCAATCAAGATGGCTTCAGGTGTGCCATACTTTTGTCATAAGTAAGGCTGTTAGCGCTCTAGTTGTTCTTTAGAACACTCTGGGAAGCTGCAGTAGAACACAAAGGCATCAACTGGCAGGCTGCTCCTGTTGAAATATAACAGGAAGATATTTGAGATCACACTTGAAACATGTCCACATTTTTCTTTCTACAGCACTAACCATAATTTCTATGACAAAATGAACCCCCTCATTTTGTTCCTTTTAAATTAAATGTTTTAAGTGTTACCAGTTTATTCCAATCAAGATGGCTTCAGGTGTGCCATACTTTTGTCATAAGTAAGGCTGTTAGCGCTCTAGTTGTTCTTTAGAACACTCTGGGAAGCTTGCAGTAGAACACAAAGGAATCAACTGACAGTCTCTGCCCTTGTTGGATGTACATGTTTTACTGAGAATTTCAGACTTCATTCTCACATGACTGAGAAAGATAATGTGAATTTACAGAAAATATGCTCTCATTTTAGCTTCTGAGCACCTTCCAAAACTGTATGGGACAAGCATGTGAAAATAGTTTTCTCTCAAACATGATTCATGATATCCCAGCAGAAGGTTTTTCACAGGGTAAAATCACCTTAGAACACACCACAATTCCTGAAATTAGTATGGTACCATCAACAAATGAATTCTAATGTAACTAAAGTTTGTTATCACCCTTTATAGTTCTCCTTTTGGTAACCCTCAAAATCTTCGATTCACTACAATGCATTTCAATAGGGTACCATCATTTATATTGGTCTCAAGATGGCTGCCAGCAATTCCAGGATGAAGTGCTGACAGCCAATCAGATCTCACGATGACATGTGTGGTTAGGCTCCGCCCAGATATATATGTGTTTTTACTTTTGATTTTCACAGTAACTACTGAACGGATTTACACCATTTAACAAAAGGGTTCTTTCTGAACCAAGAACTACCTCTTTGCCAAATTTGGTGTAATTCCGCTCAGCAGTTCGGGCTGTAGCCTTGCATAAAGTTTCCTATGGGAAATTGATTTTTGACTCTTATTTTTTTAATTTCTCCGAACTACTGAACGGATTTACACCATTTAACAAAAGGGTTCTTTCTGAACCAAGAACTACCTCTTTGCCAAATTTGGTGTAATTCCGTTCAGCAGTTCGGGCTGTAGCCGTGTCTAAAGTTTCCTATGGGAAAATGAATGGGGAAAACACGCTTTGGGACCCCCTTTTTCTCGGCCACCGCTTGACGAATCACCCCGAGACTTTCAGGGTAGGAGCGGACTGGAGCGCCCCAACAAGTTGGAAACTCTCGCGAAGATTCGTCAACCGGCGCCATCGTTATTTCAAATAGAATGTCGCGGATTTCCTATGGATAATAGGTCCTAACTATAACTATCTACTGGCGACCGCCAGCAGATAATATATATATATATATATATTACCTACTGGCGGTTGCCAGTAGGTAGTTATAGTCAGGACCTAGTTTCCATAGGAAAAGTGTTTTTTGTTTTCTCAATAACTTTGGCGTTGGTTGACGAATCTTTGCAAAATTGTCAAAACTAATGGCCCGCTCTGGTCAGCTCCTGTGTTGAAAGTTTCAGGGTGATTCGTCAAACGGGGGCCGAGAAAAAATGGGGGTCCCAAAACGCATTTTCCCCATGTTATTTTCCATAGGAAACTTTAGTCAAAGCTACAGCCCGAACTGCTGAACAGAATTACACCAAATTTGGCAAAAAAGTAGGTCTTGGTTCAGAAAGCTTACTTTTTAAATGGTGTAAATCCGTTCAGTAGTTCCTGAGAAATTAGAAAAAGAAAAAGTTTCGATATCTATGGCCGCAATGGGTTTGCGAACCCTCCAGAGCACGAGCTTGACTCTGATTGGCTGCCAACACTCCAAACCAGGAAGTGTTGGCAGCCATCTTGTGACTCGGTAACCAAGTCACAAAAATCAGAAAAAAACCGTGAAAAACAAGAAAAGGGGGCAGGGTAGAAACACCCTGACCCCCTAGGCCTGCTCAGGGGGTCCCACAAGGACCCCCAGGGCCAAAAAAAGCATTTTTTTTTTTTTTTAAATGGCAGAATTCACATTGGGGTCGTGAATTCTGCCGTGAAAATTTAAAAAAAATGAAGCGCGGACTCCCATGCTTCGTTTTCAAATCGCCTCTGGGTGCGCCAGGTCCGGGGAGCAAACATTCATTTATTTGCGTGGGCCCACGGGGGCCCCCGCAGCCCTGAGGACCACCACCTTCCCGGGGCTATGTAAGTTATGTGCGGGAGGGCATGCGGCCCTCCCGCAGCCCCAGGGACCGCCAACTCCCTGGGGCTTGTTTTTAAATCTGTGGGGGGGCTCCCAGGCCCCCCCAAGCCCTGGGGACCGCCACCCCCGGGGCTTTACATAAATAAGCATGGGGGCACACAGCCCCCGCTGCCCCGAGGACCACCACCTCCTCGGGGATGCTTTTTTTATTAAAAAAAATAAGTGTGTGTGGGGCTCGAGCCCCCCCACACGCCCTGGGGACCTCCACCTCCCCGGGGCTTTGTCAATTACATGCGGGGGCCCGCGGCCCCCCGGAGTCCCAGGGACTGCCACCTCCCCGGAGCTCTCTCCTTTTTTAAGAAATAAATGTGTGGGGGGGCTCGAACCCCCACACGCCCCGGGGACCACCAACTCCCCAGGGCTTTAAACATTGGAAGAGGGACCACGCGGCCCCCTCCTGGAGCCCATGGTGGCCCTGGGGACCGCCACCCCCCAGGGCGGCTCCTGCAGTGTCCCGGGGTGCCCAGCCCGGGACACTGCTGTTTGCTATGGCAGGGCAGGAGCCATGCGGCTCCCGCACTGCCATTTGCAAACTGTGGTTTGAATTTTGGAAGCGAGAGCAGGTTTCCTGCTCTGCTCCAAAATCCAAACCAGATTGCTTTTCCACAAGGGGAGCTGCATGTCTGCAGTTCCCTGTGTGGAAAAGCAATGCCGGCTCCCGCAGGAGGCGTGGAGCCGGCGGGAGCATTGGGGCTCCCCCCACGGTCCCCAACAGATAGGGCCAGCCCCGGGGTATGGGGTCCCCGGGGCTAGAAGTGGCCCAGGAGGGGGGCCACGCGACCCCCCTCCATCAATAAATATATATTTTTTGTTTTTAAATTAAGAGGCACAGCCCCGGGGGATGGGGTCCCCAGGGCCAATAGAGGCCTCAGGAGGGGGGCCACGCAGCCCCCCTCCTTAAAAAATCTAAAAAAAAAATTGTGTCCATGCCCCGGGGGATGGGGTCCCCGGGGCCGAAATTGACCTCAGCAAGGGGCCGCGCAGCCCCCTTCCCATTTTTTTAAAAAAAAAAAAGGTAAAAAGCGGGTCAGGTCCTGGGGGATGGGTCCCCAGGGCCCCAAATATTATAAAAGAAGGGGCCACACAGCCCCCTTCCACAATTTTTTTTTTTTTTAAATGCCGGCATCACGTTGGAGGCCTTGCCCCCTCAGTGCATCGCTCTGCAAACATGCCCTGTGGCACGTTGTAAGTTGGGGAATTAATTCCCCTTGAATACTGGGGGTCCCTGGGGGCCAACTAGCCCACCAGGTACCTCCAGTAAGCACCACAGAGCTGCGTTGCAGAGAGGTAGTCCGAGGCAACGCCCCTTTTTACACCTCTCTGCAACGCAGCTCTGTGGCGCTTACTGGTGGTACCTGGTGGGCTAGTTGGCCCCCAGGGACCCTCAGGATTCAAGGGGACTTAATCTTCCAAGTTACAACGCCGCAAGGAGATGCGTTTTGCACAGTGGTGCAGGGAGGGGGCGGGGCCTGATATGGCAAGTGTGCAAACGCACCCCCTGGTGCCTTGTAACTTTGGGATTAAGTCCCTTCAATCCTGAGGGTCCCTGGGAGCCAACCTAGCCCACCAGGTACCTCAGTAGCTCCACAGAGCTGTGTTGCAGAGAGGTGGTCTGAGGCCATGCCCCTTTTACACCACTCTGCAAACGCAGCTTCTGGCGCACTGCTGGTGGGGTGATGAGGTCCTCTTGTATCCTGAGGACCTCCAGGATACTAAGTGGACTTCATCCTCCGAGCAGCAGTGCGCCGAAGCTGCATTTGCAGAGTGGTGTAAGCTGGGCGTGGCCTCGGACCACCTGTCTGCAATGCAGCTCTGTGGCACTTACTGGAGGTACCTGGTGGGCAAGTTGGCCCCCAAGGACCCTCGGATTCAAGGGGACTTATTAGGACGTTATAGTTACAAATTAGCATTTAAAAACCATTGAAATTCACTGAAAAAACCATAGGTTTCAGCCTAGTTATAGTTAGAAATTAGCATTTAAAAAACCTTAGAAATGCGCTGAAAAAACCATAGGTTTTAGGGACGTTATAGTTAGTTGGACATTTCTCTCGTACAAAACCATAGAAATTCCCCGTTATAGTTAGTTCAGCTTAACTATTACTCACGCCCGCGCAATGCACTGCTGATGATGTCACATATTACATCATTCATGACATGGTCAGTGACATCACTGATTACATCACTGATGACATCATCCAGTGACTGTGAGTTTCTTTAAAGTTTAAATAATTATTATTTATATGCCAAGGTGTATTAAAGAATGAGTGGGTGTATAAGTGTCTGGATGGAGGATTTAGTAAGTGCGTGACTAACTGTTTAAGTGAGTGATTACATGTGTCTTACTGACAGTCTGTCTGTTGTTGTATAAGGTGTTGCATGGGTTGGTCAGTAGCTACATGAGTGTCTATATGGGTTATTGATTGGTTGCCTAAGTATTTGTATGGGTGCCTGAGTGTGTGTGTGGGTGGGAGGGAGGTGTGTGACTTTGTGTATAGATGTTTGAGTGGTTGATTCACTGGGTGTATGGGTTCAAGAGTGCATGTGGAAACAGCTGTATGGGTGGGTGAGTGTGTGTATGGGTGTGTTGGTGAGTGAAAAGAATGTCTCAGTGGTATATGTCCAAGTAACTACATATGTAAAAGGCAGTGTATGTGAGAGTTGGAGTATATAAATGACTATACGTGAGAGTCAGTGATTGTGAGAGTGGCTGTATGGATGAGTGTGTATCAGAGATTGTATAAGAGTAAGTATGCGTTTGTTGAATAAGTGATGTGGTGTGTGTATAACTGTATAGGTCAGTAAATGGAACTGTGATTGATTCTTTGCATGACTGACGAGGTGTGTGAGTAACTCTGGATTAGTGGTGGTGTGTGAGTGTCTGTATAGGTGTATCAGTGGATATGATAGTGTTGTATTGATGAGTGACTGCATGTATGACTCATTGTATGGGTGAATGAGTGGATGTGTGTTTAGACCTAGGAATCAGTGAGTGCGTATGTAGTAACTGGTATTGGTGTGTCTATGGTTTCGAAAATGAGTCTATATTTTAGAATGGGTATATCAAAGATTATATTAGTCTGAGTAGGTGCATCAGATTTTCACGTGGATGATGTCATCAGTGACGTCATTTGAGATGTCATCAGTGATGTCACTGACCATGTCATGAATTATGTAATATGTGACGTCAACAGCAGTGCATTGCGAGGGCGCGAGTTATAGTTAGCTGAACTAACTATAACGTGGGAATTTCTATGGTTTTATACGAGAGAAATGTCCAACTCACTATAACGTCCCTAAAACCTATGGTCTTTTCAGCGAGTTTCTAAGGTTTTTAAATGCTAATTTCTAACTATAACGTAGCTGAAACCCTATGAGTTTTTCAGTGAATAATATATATATATATTCACTGAAAAACCATAGGTTTCAGGTACGTTATAGTTAGAAATTAGCATTTAAAAACCTTAAAATTCACTGAAAAACCATAGGTTTCAGGGATGCTATAGTTGAAATTAGCATTTAAAAACTTAGAAATTCACGGAAAAACCATACGTTTCAGGAAGGTTATAGTTAGTTGGACATTTCACTCGTACAAAACCAGAGAAATTTGGCTGTTAAAGGTAGTAGAGCTAACTATAACTCGCGCCCCCGCAATGCACTGCTGATGAAGTCACATATTACATCACTTGCTCACCTATGGTTTTTTTCAGTGAATATATATCCTGTGACCAAGCTCGCTGTGTCGAGTGAAGCGCGTCATGGCAGGCATTATGCCTGTTTTATTTTGTGGACTATTTATTAATAAGTTCACTGCTCTCTCCACCAACATTGCGTTGTAAATCGCAATTTCTTTGGGAGTGTCTGAGGTCCGTGCCTGGTGGTTCTGTCCGATTGAGTGGCAGACAGGAGTTTTCGTATATATATATATATTGTTCAACAAAATGCCCTTGAGCTACGAGAGGGCACTCGACGCTGTTCCTACCATCCGGTTTATTGGCCTCAATGCAGCTCCCCTGCCTGCTTGCAATATTTTACTGCCATGCCCGACCCGTTTCGAGGCCACTCCGCCTCTTCCTCATGGGCTGTTACACAGAAGCATCGTCGGCTCACCTCTTAATTCTTTACATTTTTATTCAAAACACCGCCCTCAGTGGGCGTGGCTCACTTTGCTCACCAAAGAGCATGATGGTACTTGTGATCCATAGAGGTAAGTATGATACAATCCCTTTAGTAGGTTCCATGCTTCTGTGTCCGTTTAAAAGTTCCATTTAATATCCTTTAGTAGGAAAGGAAACCAAGGCCAGCTGGCTGTTATTAACATACTGGAACATCGTGCTGCACGGCGGAACCGTTCCCTTCCACAGCCTTTCCATTTTGCAGAAATGGTGCTCCTCTTCACGGCCAGGGCAGCCGTGCATTGTTATTGTTCAACAAAACGCCCTTGGGCTACAAGAGGGCACTCAACGCTGTTCCTACCATCCGGTTTGTTGGCCTCACTGCAGCTCGCCTGCCTGCTTTCCATATTTTACTGCCATGCCCGACGCGTTTCGAGGCCACTCCGCCTCTTCCTCATGGGCTGTTACACAGAAGCATCAACGGCTCACCTCTTAATTCATTACATTTTTATTCAAAATCACCGCCCTCAGTGGGCGTGGCTCACTTTGCTCACCAAAGAGCATGATGGTACTTGTGGTCCATAGAGGTAAGTACTATACAATCCCTTTAGTAGGTTCCATGCTTCTGTGTCCGTTTAAAAGTTCCATTTAATATCCTTTAGTAGGAAAGGAAACCAAGGCCAGTGGGCTGTTATTAACATACTGGAACATCGTGCTGCACGGCGGAACCGTTCCCTTCCACAGCCTTTCCATTTTGCAGAAATGGTGCTCCTCTTCACGGCCAGGGCAGCCGTGGCATTGTTATTGTTCAACAAAACGCCCTTGGGCTGCTAAGAGGGCACTCAACGCTGTTCCTACCATCCGGTTTGTTGGCCTCACTGCAGCTCGCCTGCCTGCTTTCCATATTTTACTGCCATGCCCGACGCGTTTCGAGGCCACTCCGCCTCTTCCTCATGGGCTGTTACACAGAAGCATCAACGGCTCACCTCTTAATTCATTACATTTTTATTCAAAATCACCGCCCTCAGTGGGCGTGGCTCACTTTGCTCACCAAAGAGCATGATGGTACTTGTGGTCCATAGAGGTAAGTACTATACAATCCCTTTAGTAGGTTCCATGCTTCTGTGTCCGTTTAAAAGTTCCATTTAATATCCTTTAGTAGGAAAGGAAACCAAGGCCAGTGGGCTCTTATTAACATACTTGAACATCGTGCTGCACGGCGGGACCGTGCCCTTCCACAGCCTTTACATTATGCAGAAATGGTGCTCCTCTCCATGGCCAGGGCAGCCGTGCATTGTTATTGTTCAACAAAATGCCCTTGAGCTACGAGAGGGCACTCAACGCTGTTCCTACCATCCGGTTTGTTGGCCTCACTGCAGCTCGCCTGTCTGCTTTCCATATTTTATATATAAATATATGCATCATTGAGGTGAATTCAAGCTGTAATCGGATGAGGAGAGGAGTTTTGATGTGCAGTGTCAGAAGAGAAATGCTGTTTAAGAGCATCTTGAATCAAAGTACAAAGTTCATGATATTGAGGTTGCATACAAGGCAGGATATTGTGTGTTGATGAAAGATAAGAGAAAGGGATTAAAAAGTCTGAATGGTATTAAGAAATAAGTAAGATGCCTTTTTACATACAAAAGTACAGAGGCACACTTATATAGTCCATACAATAGTGATGCTTCGTCGCTACAAACAATTCTACAAAGGCAGTCTGGAATGATTTTACTTCTTTTTATTTTCCAGTCTTTACGTACAAAGCAAGCACAATGGCAGCCGACATGTGTTTCATCCTACGTACTTTTTCAAGGCTGCAAAAAACATACATACATATGTAAACATACCACTATGTGATCCGACATCTTATATATATGTAGCGAATCTACAAGACACATTAAATCTGTGTCCAACGGCAGCCTTATTAACTTCTTTTTATAACAAGTGATTACATGGAAATAGTGTGATTGACAGAGACAGACACCCAAAACGGTGATTGTGAAAACAGATCCCTCCACCAAGACATAAACCTCGCATGCCATAAAGTACACACAAAGAACCCATGTATTAATACTTAACCAAATAATGTATGAACGTGTGACACTACATAGACCGTACCAAAAGTGACAAGTGTATCCCACTCCATGTCGCCACCACAGATAAAGATATACATGCTGAATAAGACACTAACCAAGACCAGTAAAGAATTTCTTACCAAGCAGTAATGAGATGACGATAAAAGTTGGAATAGGTCAGAGGTAGCTGGTCCCAGTAAGGTCTGACCTCTTACACGTGTTTCGGTCCTACGTGACTTTTTCAAGGCAAGCACTAATGAGATGTAGATAAAAGTTGGAATAGGTCAGAGATAGCTGATCACAGTAAGGTATGACCTCACTAACATGTCCTTGTATGCGTGATACGCATCTGTATGTCAGCCAACTGCAAGGAAGTAGTAGTCTATGATTTCCTTCAATGTAGGAATTTAAAAGCCTGTATAGAATAGGTGCATAGCATGGCTCTTCGTTGGTAAACGGTCCGAATAGATTCGTCGTGGACCTGTTTCCGGCCTTGATAAGCCTTATAACACTCCTGACATGGAAAATGTCATGCTGTGGTCCCAATAGCTAACAAAAGTAAGATACCTTTGTTCATCAAAGCCTTCCAACGCAAAGTCCTATCTTGTTTCTTTGGTAATTTGTTATGCCAAATAGGACTGTTGAGGAATTGATTGATAGGGGTGAGGTGCAATGTAAAGTGTGGTTTCATTATAGTACAAGCATGAGAGCCAGTGCTAGGTAACCAAACTTTTGGGGTTGGATATAAAAAGAATATGGTTGTGAGAAATGGGTGAAAGATGAGCTTGATCCAGAGAAACCCATAACTTCTGAGGGACACTAATGGATGAAGACATGTAGGGCTGTATTTGCTTGATGTCAAATGCCTTATGATAATTGAGGAAGTCTGGAAAACTAACTCTGCCTAGGTATTTAGGAAGTTTTAAGTTTGAGATAGAGATTTGAGAAGGTTTACCTTGCCAAAGAAATTTGGAAAAAATCTTGTCTAATAAAACAAAAAAGGACTTGGGTAACTTGATAGGAAGCATCATGAGAAAGAATGTAATAATAGGAAGAAGCATTATTTTGAAATCTCAACATGTCACATTACTTTTGTGTTACTTTTTTAAAACGGACGAACACCTCATATTATAAAAATGTCAAGAGATACAAGAGGGAGCCTGGTTCAAGTATTAAATATGTCACAGAGACGCAAGGTGTATCCTTGCTTTAAAACGTCACCCGAGATACTGGAAACCCACATCTTGTTATGAAAGTGTAATTGTGTTAAATTATCATGGAATTGTTTAAAATTTAATCAGAAAAAATTACGCGATTTCGCACACCCTTACTTCTGACAGGATTACATGGTGAGAAAGGACACTGCCTGACTAATCAGGATGATTTATTTTGAATAACATACTAATAGCAGTGAAAACTCAAAATTCTTTCCACATAGGCCACTTGATAACCAACCAAATGGCCTCTTACTGGTCCAACCTCAAAGCCATCTAGACTCTATACAAGGACACCTGGATACGTGTAAAAGGAGATGGTAGTAAACTCTCATGAAAATCTTTCACATCCTCCAGTTTAAAGCTGGGGTACGTGCTTGCCCCCTTTCTCTTATACATCCCAGAACTGTTAGGCGAGCTGGACACGGAAAATGTTCATCCACCGCCACCTCTACTCGGGGCACACTTACTACCAAACAAATTATATGCAGACGGTTTGCTTCTCACAAGCAAAACGTGTGTAGGTCTCCAGCGTCTCCCGGATGCTCTTCTCAGCTGTATAAATCAGAACAAATTGGATCACAATTTGACAAAAACCAAAGCAAGAAAAATTAGCAAGAAAATACAAATTCCGGGGTCATGGAACATCAATGGTCGCTACTGGCAAAAGTAACACAGTATAAATATCTTGGTCTGCTAATAGACTCAAAGAGCACATTTGTACCTCATGCAAACCTGATTAAAGTAAAGGCGGCCTCTGACCTCAGGATTCCACATGCTGATCAGAACCCTACATGGTCGAACACTTGAGGGCATATTATCAAGGGGCCGCAATAAAATTATCGCCGCTTTAGTGTCCGTTTTCGGGCGAAAAGCGGCGATAATTTTATTGCATTATCATCAAGGACACGCTAGCGCGTGATTCCTTGAGTTAGGGCCCGTTTTCACTCGCCTCGCATCGATAATGAGATGCAAAGGAGGCGTGGTTGTGAAAACAACATGGGCTAATATCGCGAAGGCAGCCTCGCGATATTATCAAGGAGGGGTAGCGATATTTGAAATTGCAGTTAAGTATGCCTTAACGCAGGAATTTAACATCTGTTAAATTCCTGACTAAGGCATACCTAACATGGGGGTGGATTGTGTGGCTAAGACTACAGGCCCTATCATCAAGGATATCGACGTTTTCCATGGAACATCGCTGGAAAGCCAGTGATGTTCCATGGAAAACACCGCTATCGCTGGAATTATTATCGCCATTGCGCTATGCCTTGTTAATACAGCGCTAGCATGGCGATAATTTCCAGCGATAGCCGGCGATAAAAATCCTCACGCTAAAAGCGGCCAGCGATAATTATCGCTGCCGCTTGATAATATGCCCCCATGCCCTTTACTCAAAGTAATGAAGGCAAAGTTACTTTCTACCATCAGGTATGGATGTGAGGTAACAGGTCGAAAGGTAGCAAAGCTTCTGGACACATTACCAGCAAAAGCTTACAAATTTATATTCAAGTTACACCTCGCAAGCCCAAGCGTGACTCAAGTTTGGTACAACAAAACACCCTAGGCAATGAAGTGTGCCTTTCTAAACATGTCTCTCAGACTTATATCGACAGAATCCAACTCACTGGTTAACAGAGTTTGGATAGAAGTCAGCATGCAGCACCTCGAGTCTCCTTTCAGCAGCTTCTTTGATGCCTCTGTACTATTGCTGCAGGTCGGTAACCAGTGGAATACCTCAGTGTGAGCAAAAGCATTTAAAAGGCTTGCAAACAATGCCACCAGAAGACTATCCTTGCAGGAAGACAAAGCAACCCTTGCGAAGCGTGCCCAGGCCTGGAAAGTATAGGGGCCTAAAACCTCAGCCTTACTTCGACAGAGGCTACTCCAACCACATTAAACACAAGTCCCCGCGTCTTCAATCTGGTGTACAACCAAATTAGATTGAACGTGGTCCTGCATAAGTACAGCAGGAGCAGTCAAGTGTAGACTGTGTGGCTCTGCAAAAGAGTTCATGATACATATAATATGTATCTTCCTGGCAATGCTACATACGCATAGAATAATGCTACAGATATACTGGGCACCCCTCTTCCCCGACACTACCTGCTAGGAATCTTGGAGTCACTTTTGACTCAGACTTTTCCTTTGCTCCCAAGTAAAAAGAGTCTGAGACAGCTGTTTCACCACCTATAAGTCTTTAAGAAGAAGGATTTACCTTGTCCCGAAGGACGCGTGAAAGACCATCATTTATGCCTTAGTGACGTCCCAACTAAACTATGCGAATAGTCTTTACTTGGGTTTGCCTGCCTACTTACTCTGTCGCCTGCACATCGTGGTGGCCAGACTGATTCTGAATATTCCTATCTCCCAGTCTATAGCAGCTCATCTCCGTCACTCTTCACTAGCTGCCTGTGGTGAAGCGAGCCCAATTTAAGACGCTCACCTTAGCCTTTAGAGCCTTAGGACCTACATATCTAAGAAGAAGAATCATAGCCTACTCCAAATCCCGTGCCCTGAGATCCAGCAGCCAAAGTCTACTTTTAATTCCTCGAGTGTGCAAAGAAAGGAGCGGAGGAAGATTTTTCGCCTTCCTTACTGCTGGTCTCTGGAATGCTCTTCCTACTAGGCTTAGGCTTGCTCCTTCTGAAGCAAGCTTTAGAAAAAATCTGAAAAACTTTCCCTTCAAGTCCACAATCTAACTCTCGTCTTGTTTTCCCTAGGCCACTAGCGAAGGGACGCCTTCTCGGGGTAGCTGTCCGCTTTCAAAATTGCTTTTATTATTATTATTATTATTGAAATAAGTGATGGTTCGATCCTGCGGGCAAGCCCTCATAGTAGCGTTAAACCCAGAAAATACCAGTTTAAACATAATGGTTGGAAGTTTTTGGCTACTTTTAAGTACAAAATACCTGGCTGAGAGCTGGCCAAACAGGCGTAAGAGCCAAGAACAACTGAAGGGACCTTATTTAACTTTTGAAAAAGGATGCAGGGTCATTGCAATTTGGGGTCTCTACTTCCACAAAGACTCCACCTAAGACGTGACACTCGTCCCCAGTCCATGAGCATCATATTAATCTTGTTATATTAATATATTGCATACATTTTATTCCATCAAAACCCAATGGAGCGATATTTTCTAAACTCTCAGAAGGACTTCATTTGCCTTTTGAAACTGGACGCAGGGATACCGCAATCTGGAGTCTTGCTTCCACAAAGAACATACTAGAGAGATGTCTCTTTTATTTTTTGACAAGCACTTTACACACTTTATTCATAGATCACATCAATTCAAGTCGTTTACTAACCCATGCACTTTAGTTTGTTGACTACAGACCATAATTGAAGGGACCAAAGGGTACATTTTAAACAAAACATCAAATGAACATTTCTGAGAAAGCTTTGAGATTTGACTAATGTGTAAAGTTGAATAATTTCAAAAATGTATTGTGTGTCTAATTTTGTTATTGTGTCTTTTAATATTTTGATTAACCATACGCAAACCATACATGAATTTTAAATTTGAAAAAAAAATGTTTCAACCGGAAAGTTTACAGGGCTTTGTCAGGGACATGATATGGTAGAAACGTACCACGATACCATGCAATAAATAATCTATTTGCAGGAATGTGCCCATGTCACATATCTGAACAACAAGGGCCATATTATACAAGTGCCCCGGGGGCGCAACGGTTGTTTGCGCCCATCTTGCATGCCCCGGGGGCACTTTGGTATTTCAGAAGGGGCAGCAGATGCTTGTCCGTCCTCATCTGTAATACAGATAGTGCAGGTGCACATAAAGTGCCAGCGCTATCTTCAGAAGGCGTTCTCTCAATTGCATGTGGGCGTGCCCCATGCAAATAAGGGAATCCCCTGCCTCCGCGTCGCACTGTGAAAACATGGAGCTGCTTCAAAGCAGCCGCCCTGTGTTTAACAGAAATGCGCTGCCCACAGGGTAGCGTGAGTTCGCGGCTGCCTTGGGGGCATCGCATTCATGCTATTACGGTGCATTTTCCTTGATTGCGCTTGGTGCACGTTTTACAAGGTGCGCCCGGCGCAATCAAGGAAAATGCACCATTTGCATAATATGGGCCATAGGCCTCTTTGTTTCTCTGGAGGGGGAGAGAGGGTCCCATGGACCCCACAGACATCCTCTTGCAGACGGGTGCAGCCAATCATTTCACCTGCCTTCAATGGGTTCTCTGTTCCCCCTTCATGAAGGCGGGTTGCCGCCTGCACTGTGAAAACATGGAGCTGCTTCAAAGCAGCCGCCCTGTGTTTAACAGAAATGTGCTGCCCACAGGATAGCGTGAGTTCGCGGCTGCCTTGGGGGCAGCACATTCATGCTATCACGGTGCATTTTCCTTGATTGCGCTTGGTGCACGTTTTAAAAGGTGCGCCCGGCGCAATCAAGGAAAATGCATCATTTGCATAATATGGGCCATAGGCCTCTTTGTTTCTCACTCTTTCTCTCGTTTTAATTAATTTCTGTTTTTTAATGGTGGATGCAGCTGAAGCCCTGAAGTGCCGGCAGAGCTCTTGTACTGGAACGCGACCCTGCTCATCCACCACCGTGACATGCTCACGCGATGCCACGCTGTGTTTCGTCATGATGAAAAGCCAACCAATAAGTGAGTATGAACCACACGCTATTGATATAGAACTCGAGCAGGCGAAAAGTAGCCTCAGGAGGGAAACACTATCCAATTTAACTAATTTAACCCCTTGGGTGCGCGGCCGATTTTCGCCCTGTGCGGGGCGTTTCGTTGAGTGGGCGGGATCGTGACGAGCTCAGCTCGTCATGCGCACACGAGCACTGCGCAGCATGACGAGCTGAGCTCGTCATGAGCATGGAAGGGGTTAAACATAGAATGCACCTGTGTGGACGACAGAAGCAAACAAACAACTAAATGCATGACATTCACTCGGTACTCATTTCTGGTTCTCGTGGAGTAGAAAAGAGACATTCCTGCAAGTAACCTATAGTGCCTACGGTAATATGCTTTGCTCAAAGAAAGAAACTGTTGCAATTTTCTTCTTTCCAAAGACAGATTTCTCAGAAACAAAATGTCCTTTGGACTGTAACTTATGCATGCAGCTCTGCAGCATTAAAAGATCATGGCATTTTACAAGTGCCTGTTCAGTTAACAGGACTGGTGTTAAAATGAGTTCTGAAAATATGTCTGTCTTGCACACATTATTAACACGCTCTAAAAATAGTGCTTTCATGTTTACATACAATCAGACCCAACTTATTTGTAACATATATGCATTACCAGGAAACTCAGACAAAGAATGCAGAACCTGCCACTGAGGGTTTCAACAGAATGCCCATAGGGCATGAACCCTTGTACTCATAACCTGGAGGCAGCTTTATTATGGATTCTCATGATTCTCGTCTTAGTTGGTTGTGGTGGGGTTGCAGATTGCAGAGATGATTCTCCTCCAGATGGCTAATTACATTTGCAATTTATACATTTTTCCCTCCCATTCCTATGTTTACTCCCTTGTAACTCTTGAGTTGGGCTACACTGCGTTCAGCACCAGAGGTGACCAGTGTTTAATTTGTAAAAGAATGAGTGCCGCTGGTGGCCAAAGCTCCACCTAGAAGTGAGCGCCGGAGCAATTCAATGTTGGCGTGCCAAATACTACTGCCTGTGTAGTCTTGGATCCACCTGATGTCTGTTTAATCTACTACCAGACACTCCCCTCCCCCTTATCTCATTCCTGCAGGCTCCTGCTTTCTCCATTTTTGATGTTTTTTCCATCTTTCTTTTCCATTGTCTTACTGTTTTTCTCTTTCTTCCTCTTGGTAATGTCTGGTGCAGAAAAATAAGTGCTGGTCCCCAAAAATGAATGCCAATGTCCCCCATAAGTAACCACCTTCTTAAACTAAGCACCGGGTGTTCCTGTCTCCAGAAAAAACATTACACAGAGGTAAACGTGGTTGAATTACCATAGTCTTTTGGGCAATTTAAGTTTTACCATTTACAGCAGCCTCCAAAAGCTCATTAAAAAAATTGCTTTTAGCCCAGATGATAAAGGGTATCTTTTTCTAAAGAGGGGAGAGGAAGAAAAGGAAAGGCTGGGAGGGACAACTGCAATACCAGGTGTAGGACAGGTCAAATAATACACATTACAGTAGAGACAGCAAGTAGTGTTGAAATACCAACCCCTCCAGATATAGTTGTGCAGCTTTATAACGCATGCCTTTACCACGCATATGCCTTTACCACCCATGCCTTTACCAAGCAAGGTAAAGCCCTACTAATCCATATACATATATGGATAGATGGATAGATAGATAGATGTGCGTGTGTGTGTAGTTTTTTTTTTTTTTAACTAATTATAAATGTCATATATTTTTTTATTGGGGTAACCCCTGGATCCCCCTTTTTAATTACTTTTGTCACCCTATACCCTTACCCATCAATAAACCCTAAAATTACACTTATCACCCTATACTCCTATCCATCCCTAAACCCAAAATAACCCTTACCACTCTATACCCTTACCCAAGGCTAAACACTAAAAATACCTTCACCACCTTATAACCTTACCCATCACTAAACCCTAAAATCAAATGTACCACCCTTTACTCTTACCCATCCCTAAACCTTAAAATTACCCTTATTACCTTATACCCTTACCCACACCTAAACCCTAAAAATACCCTTGTCTCCGTACTCCTACCCTTTCATATACTCTAAAATACCCTTACCTTTATATACCCCTACTCACACTTAAACCTTAAAAAATCCTTTTCACCCTATGCCCTTACCCACCCCGAACCCCTAAAATTACTCGTATCACCCTATACTAATACCCTTCACAAACCCTAAAATTACCCATACACCATCTTTTACTACTACCAACCCTGAACCCTATATATACTTACCAGCGTGGTAAAGACATGCGTGGTAAAAGATATGCAGTAAAGGCTGTTTCCCTCCAGACATTGGCATGCCCACAATACCTGAAATACAAGGTTGTCCAGGTCCTCAGCCATTGGCATTTCAGCAGGACCCCTTGGGGTGATTATCATACACCACAACAGATAATTCAGCCTTTCCCAGTGTGGCAAGCAGCAAGTGAAGATTGAGAATGAGATGCAACAAGAGAAAATCAAAGAGAGTTTCTTTTAATTACAAAAGAAAATACACCTAAACCCCTGACCTCCTCTCAATATTTACTCGCAGTGAAGGTTTTTTTATAGCCATGCTCTATTTCCATAGGCATGAACAGTTTTTAAGTTTCCCAGTTTGAAGGCTGAAGAATAGCTCAGTGTTATTAAGTCTAGCGTGTTTATACTGCAGTGGTTCCGTGACTGGGCCTCTGACTGAACTCTGAAGAGTGGTTCAGTCTATAGGTTCTTATTGCTTCTGGGGTGTGGTTCAGTGCCCTGAGGCTCCAAGTGGCTCAGTGTCTTTGTTCTTTGATAGGCCTATTAAGAGTGGTCCAGTGTGCTTGGGCACTGCCTGTCTTGGGCACTCCGATTGTATAGAGACCCACCAGTTCTAGTCGTATGGATTGAGAATTGAGATACTGTTGTTGATGAACCCCATCTCTCTTTCTCCTGTGCTCCTAGTTACAATGATCCGGGGCTGCACCCCCCCCTCAAACTGCCAGATAATGAAGGCGTTCGAACCCTCCACCGTCTGCTGCTCCAGGGACCTCTGCAACTGAAGGGGAAGGAGACAAGGATTCAGGGCACTTCTTCAACTAGAAGCAAGACATCCCACTACTTCTCAGCACTAATCCATGGTCATAGATTGTGGGTTATCCCGAGGCAACGCCACCAGTGAACTAGGGTGTGGGGGTCACCATGATTTGTGTCCAGTGATGGTGTTTGATGGGATGAGCTCATGTGAGGGTGAGGGGTACAATAGTAGTCTGCTCTTGTTGGGGTGCTTCAGGGGTAAATTTTGAAAAGCCACACACCAGGGTGAGGCGCAAACATCCTAAGAAGAAGGGGCCCTTATAGTTGAGGTTTTCACCCTGAAGAATGTTGGAAAATGCTCTGTTACCGAAACCTTTTGATTGTTTCTGATCATCCCAATCAATCCGCCACTTTGACTAACTGATAGTTACTAATTGTATGTGACGTCCACTTTCCAATCAATAAACATTTGAGTAGTAGACTATTTCAGTTTGTTCCTGATCGACAATTGTCGAAGGTTGATCTTCTACTGAATGTTTTGCTGATTCTTTTTAGGATTTGACATTCATAATGAAGGCAAAGAATGAAATACAGTAGAGAGCTGGTGAAGGTGCCTTACAGAAGGAGAGGGATAAATGGCGCAAGTGAGATAAAGTAAACGAGCAAATGGGGAGAGAACAAAAAAGAGGGAGGGTGCAAACAAATATAAGAAGAGAGCAGCAGAAGCGATAGGCATTTATTACAATAATTACTTAATGTTGCTTTCTCACAATATCATATGCTCACACAGACACAGAACTCTTCCCAGATGTATCAGAATACTGCCACAATCACCATTTCACCTCTTAGGCAATTCAGCTTCTTATCAGAGCAAACAATGCTGCATTGTCTTTGTAATCACCTGGCATGTTTCCGAGGCCCGCAGGCACACCTCCTTCCCTTTAAGCACACAGCCAAACACAAGCTGGTGTCCTTCACAACAGGAACATGCTTCTGTCTGGTTAGAACTCAGAGACCCACCCGCAGAAAGCTGCTTAGCATAGGTATCATTCAGACTAGAATACAAGCATTGGCAATTCCAAAAGGCCTGGCCTTGGCAAGCTGGTGTGATGGCTCCGTTAAAAAAAAATGTGTTTAAAGAATATACCACAAAAAGAAAAAAAAAGAAAACATGCTTACGTTTAAAATATAGCTAAATGGCACATCAAGCAGCAATATACATCTGATAAAAAAATATTTTTAAAAAACAATAACCACCACAAATACTTTTAAATAGAACATATCAGTGTTTTCTAACAGACAGGTGTACTTACAGCACATATTGAGATTCTATTGTTTAGTTTTAGTGCATTTACATCAGAAAATATGATTCTTATTGGCTCAACGAAAAGGTACAGTTGGCTTTGGATTGCCATAACCTGAAGACATTGTTAAAACATACAACAATGGATGAAAAAATATCAAGAATGGAAAGCAAAAAACAGAACTGGCAAAGTAAAGTAGTGGTCAACCCACTGAGGGGCACTTCTTTTTTAGGTGAATGTGTACATGTGATCAAGTGAATTTGTCATTTGCAGCGTACGGGAGCCAATGGCTTAAGCAGGCTGAGCCATTGCTTATGCTGTATACTGTGGTGGGCGGATGCAAAATGTAAATGATAGTTGAACACAGCAATGGATGAAGAGGGCTGACCTAAAGCCTGTCTGTGTATTCAGGCATGTATTTACTATGACAGTTTGTGACTACATGAGGATGGTGAAGCTGTTAAATCCTTCTCTAGGCCACACCTAAAGATGGGAAACGCTTATTAATCTTTCAACTTTAACTGAATTGCAGAGTGAGAAATATTATGACTTTAAGAAAAGACCTGTGGAATTTGTGCTGGAACAGGACAAAGTTTCAACGCAATTTCACAGCCCAGTACTTTCACAATGGGAGCAACTAGACGAATCGGTGACTAACCTTGGAGAAAAAACCCAATATTGAGGGAAAACTTTATCATACGGGGTTGCCAGGCCGGTCAACCACTTGTACTTAATATTATTCAACTGTAGTTTTTAGCCAAATGCACACCCTGAAAGGAAAAGAAAAATTTCCTAGACACACATTGCGTATACATAAAATACACCCACAATCTTTAGTTGAGTGAAATTAATTTTTTATATATTTTGAAAATTCAATACAAACATAAATTGAACGGTAAAGACATTACCACAACGATGTAATGAAAGGTTGCTCAAGAGGGAAAAGGAAGTGCTCGCGTTGGAGGGGGAAAGGTGAAAATCACAGGATTTAAAGTTGTAAAGTATTCCTCTGTTTGAAGAAGATGCTGGTTTACAAAAAAACAGCACAGTATGGCCTGTCCTTGACAGTTATTTACAACATATTTTGCATTATTTTATAAGTGCATGAATGCAACATCCTGATGGTGGGGAAATGATCTAGTACAGGCCCTTGATGAGGGAATGCGTCGACGTTTCGACCCGACTTTTGCGATAAGGGTAATTTGCTTCCTCCGCTTGTGGGTCTTCTTCAGGACAGAGGGGTGGAAAGGGCAACCTAGTCCTGGTGCCCGTGAAGGGCGTCCCAGGTAGCTATTCCCCAGTGGTGAATAGTCCGCAAAATGCGGTATGACGCGCTGAGGAGATCCACACAATTGTGATGTCCTCAGGGGTAATGAAGACCCCAGTTGTTAGATCCTAGCACCGGAATGGCAATTAGTCCATATTCCTGTGAAAATGCTAAACACGCCCGGCCTCGTAGAAGCTACTCCATCATACCGCATTTTGCGGACTATTCACCACTGGAGAATAGCTACCTGGGACCCCCTTCACTGGCACCAGGACTAGGTTGCCCTTTCCACCCCTCTGGCCTGTACTAGATCGAGCACTTCCTTTTCCCTCTCTCTTGAGCAACCTTTCATTACATCGTTGTGGTAATGTCTTTACCGTTCAATTTATGTTTGTATTGAATTTTCAAAATATATAAAAATGAATTTCCCTCAACTAAAGATTGTGGGTGTATTTTATGTATACACAATGTATGTCTAGGAAATTTTTCTTTTCCCTTTCAGGGTGTGCATTTGGCTAAAAACTACAGTTGAATAGTATTAAGTTCAAGTGGTTGACCGGTCTGGCAACCCCCGTATGATAAAGTTTTCCCTAAATATTGGGTTTTTTCTCCAAGGTTAGTCAAGGACCATTTTTTTGATATTATAATGTACCCAGGTCCTGTGGAGATGATCGGGTTACCCCATTAATTTGTAATGGTGACCAAAATGAATCGAGGCAACTGTTCTTCATGGCGGAAGAGAAAAGGTGCCCAGTCTTTGAGCAAAGGGTTCACTGAAGACACATGCTTATTATCTCTCCACCAATTCCAGATGAGGCTCCCACTGAGTTAATCTAAGAAAAGAAATCCTTCTTTGGCTCATGTTCTTTTGCTTTTTCACCATATGGAAAGGACAGTTTGCTGCTCAAATGAAACCGATCTACAATATCTAACTGATCTGGTTTGATCAAGACTTTGAGACTGCAGGCAGTATTTAGTGGTGTATGTTGGGAGAAAGCAAAATATCTGAAAATCGTTCATGTAATTTCACTCAATAACTGTAAGAAAATGTCAGATGCATAAGAAAAGCTTTTAACAATCTGTGCCACACCAGATTACCCTTCATCTCCAGCAAAGTTGTGTTTAAAATTTCAGTCTGCAGGCGGTCACCTCACATGTCCAATGCGTTTTCTCATGATGTAGTGCTTGGAGTTCCTTTCTGGTCTCAATACAATAATGAAACATTTTGGAAAGAAGAGACATGCCAGCAGCCCGACACTGGAAGCCAGGATGGTGAAGATCTCTACAATTACTATGTTCTTCCCCTCGGCACTGAGGTAGGCTGGGATGAAGCACAGCCATACGCTCAGGAACACACACATGCTGAAGGTGATGAACTTGCCTTCATTAAAACTGTCTGGCAGCTTCCGTGCCATGGTCGCCACAGTAAAACTCACAGTGGCCAGTACACCCAAGTAGCCTAGCATGCCATAGAAGAACAATGGGGACCCCTCGTTGCACTCTATCAACATCTTATTACTCTTCAGGTTCATGTTGAGTTCGGGAAAAGGGGTGAAGCTGATCAGCCAAACTGCACAGTGAAAAACCTGGAACATTGGACAAAAAAACACAATAAAATTGGCCACTCTGGAGTCAAAACACTTCTTGAAGGCGTTGGCCTTTGTGACTCTGAAAGCAAGGATCACAATGACTGTCTTGGACAACATACACGAGATGACCACAGAGAACATTACCCCGAAAATGACCTGTCTCAAGGCACAGGTCACTGTGACAGGGCGACCAAGGAAGAGCAGGGTGGAGAGGAAGCACAGAGTGAGGGAGACGAGATGAGGTAGCTGAGACCGCGGTTACTGGCCTTCACAACTGGTGTTTCACAATATGCTCTAAAAACGCCCAGGATAGAGAAGGAAAGGACTGAGAAGGTGATGGCCACCACGGCCAGTGCAGACCCCATTGGTTCTTTGTAGGACAAGAAGAATAAGACTTTCGGGAGGCATGCGTCATAACTTTCATTGGGCCACTGGTCATCGGGACACTTGAGGCAGGTAGCCGCATCTAAAGGAAAACAAACATTGTTAAATACTCCACAGCTACTGTGTCAGCACAGTACTAAGTGCTTCTCTCTGAGTGTTGTCCCCCCGTCTATCTTTTGATGCTAACAGGGCAACGTATGCCTGAATGTCAGAATATGGTTGTGCCCACATCCAATGCTACAGAATAATAACCTGAATGTACACATTATACATTACACTTATACAATTTACAATTACCACAGTACTCAGAAAATAGTACGGTTTTCTGTTCAGGCCCTGAATACTTTACAAGAAATACTTGACTGATCATTCACAAATGTTTGCATTTCACTTCTTCATATAACACAAAGGAGTCCATCTGCCCTCCCCAACCAATCCCTTGAACTCGGGCTCAACTCCTAGGCATTTCTGTTAAAAGTCCCACAGGCACTGAGGTCCTGTACAGTGAGAAGAACCAACATCTAGCTTACGCTCTCACTCAAACGTCATCTTCAACTTTGGCCTCACATTCATTTTCTATGATTCGATGCTCAACTCAGAACATCTTTTTATAAATAGCGGTTGTATCCCACTTGTCTTATCTCTTGTAATGCCTCAAGCCCCTCCTAAGGGAATTTCTAATACTCGGAATATAACACAACAGAACAGAGGTGAAATGGGCACTGGAGAAGGGTCACAAACGATAATGTCAATGTTTACGTTTTATAAAGAATGCATACATTTAAAATAACGGCTGCAGTTCATTTACTCTGCCTACATGAGCAGTACAACAAAGTACATGTCAAATACTTATTCTTAATGTACATTTCAAGAAAGAGGGGGAAATAGGCCTCAGAGCACAGATTCTGCTGTAGTCCAGTATTCAAACCAAGGGTCCCTGCCCCTGATATACATAAGAATATTGTTTGTTTGCTAATCACGTATGGCTAACTTTGTGCCGAGAGAGTAATAACTCTGCTGTTATAATAGAAACTTGCCAAAGTGAGAGATGCAGCAGCCATTCTCTTATTAGGTGTATATATAAACTCTCTGCTTTGGATCCACGCAGGAGCGCCAACTCTATGGCCAACGCAATCTTCACGGCAGCACTCTTGGCATATGGGTCACCGATTTGATTCCACACACAGTCTATGGCCCGATCGGCACAGCAGAAATCTTCACTGCGGCCCCACCTGGCATATGGGGTCACTGACTTGATACCACACACAGTCTATGGCCCGATCGGCCCAGCAGAAATCTTCACTTCGGCCCCACCTGGCATATGGGGTCACTGACTTGGTGCTGCACACAAGAGATGGCTCGTTTGGCAAAGGCTCACTTCAGGGCGACATACAGGGTCATTGTTCCTCAGCTGCTGAGCTGATCGGGCCCTAGCCCATGCGCAGAAATCTCTATGGCTGCCCCACCTGGAATACAGGGTCGCAGACTTGATACCGCACATGGGCTAAGGCCCAATAGGCAAAGCAGAAATCATCACGGTTGCTACACCTGGCATACGGGCGGCTGAACTGATACCGCACATGAGGAAAGGCTCAATCGGCAAGGCGTCAATCTTCAAGGATGGCCCCACCTAGCATAGAGGTTCACCGTCTTGGTACTTCACATTGGTGATGACTGCAACAGTCATGGCTCACTTCACGGAGTTCCTCCTCTGGCATACGTTGGGCGCTGACTTCTCCTGCGCACTGGCAACAACATGGTCAGTGCAGCATCCATCTCCTCACACCACTTTGCTACGGGTATCCACTTGCAAGGATCCCCCGGCTGGACCTTGCTCTCTCCAATGCTCTCCTCTCTCTCACAGGTCACACTGTTCTTTGAGACTGGAGCACCAGTGCCAACCTGCTTGCAAAGGGCAGGTAGTCTTGAATTCCCTGGGTGATGTTCCCGCACCCAGCTGGGAGACTAGTAGGCTTTGGTCCCCATTCTTGGTCACGGGTAGAAGGCTTGCAGAGCTTCTCCTCTTCCCATAGCCCATCTGGCTGCTTGACAGTTTAGATTTTGGGGGTCTCAATCCCCCTTTCTTCTAGTCCATTTCCAGACCCCAAATGTTATGTAGAGTCTGAGTCTTTTAATTTTATTTTCGGGTTCTGCTTCCTTTTAAAGTGCCCTCTTCTGTTCTCCCTTCCTCTAGAAAGCAGTCTGTCACAGCAGGAGTGACTCCAAATCTGACACAGGCCATGGGAGTGACTGGAGGTTCACAGCTAGATGTCAGCCACAGTAATGTGAGTCTCAAAAGGTTACCCCAGGCCTCAGCCCAACTCTTTATGATTCTCTTATTAGCACCATCTCCTTTCTGAGATGTGTCCAGCCTCTGCCCTTGTGACCTCTCACTGAATCAAAGAGCACCTTTTGAAGTGTACTGGAGAGCCTGGCTCTCCCTTCCTCCAATGTGTTCCATCCACCTTGCAGGAAAGCAGCAATACACAAATCTGTCTGAGGTGATTCCTCTACTTCCTCTCTTCATGTTCGTCCAGTCTGCCCTGGGTCTCCCAAAATGAAACCCAGGTACCATTCACAGGCACACATATACCCATCAAATGTATTTAATATACACTCACTTCACAACACTACTTCCTTTATGTGTTGTACAACTCACAGGCACACATACACCCAGCACTTGCATGCAATATACATGCACTGCACAGTACTGCATTATCCCTGTATTGTACCATTCACAAGCACAGAAAAACCAAGAGCATGAAACCACACATGCAAAGCGCAGCACTACACACCAAACCGATGTCAGCTAAGGGTGAATAAAGCACAAAGCAGCAGAATGTTAAATGAGTGAACCAGTAGGCCTCACTCCAGTGACACAGGTTAAAAGGACCTGTTCACGCCTACTGGTTACTGCACGGTATGCTGCCACCTTGGCGCTCATGCTGCTTCACTCCTGGTAAAGGCCTGGTAAGTGCTGTGCCTCTCAGAGACTGCAGTGAGTGATAGCCTGATGGGGATGTGGTGCTCTTTGCAAATGTGAAAACAGTCACTAAAGGTATGATAATCTGTTTTATCAAATGTATGGCTGTGCTGTACTTTTTGGATTGGTTGTTTCCTGAACTTTGGCCTGTTCATTTTATCATTGGTTGTTGGTTTTCCTTTGTATTTTTTTAATTCATTTTCAGGGCTTAGGCAAAGGAGAGATGTTTCACCAGTATTCCAAACCTGCTGGAGTGGCTTTGCCTCTTCACCCTATGATTAAGGAGTCTATATTTTGGGGTTGGAAGGAACCAGACCATTTCCAGGTCCCCAGATTCATGCTGAAGGATTACATCATAAAGAAGAAAGAGAAATTACCACATTCAGTGAAGATGGATACTATCCTGGCTCTGCTTATTGGGCAGTCTTCCTTGCGTGCTGAGTACTGTTCTCCATGTGATCAAGTGGACAGGAAGATTGATGGGGGCTCTAAGAACTCTTTTGCAGCTGGTTATCTAGCCTTGAGAGCGGCGACTTCTGCAGCCCTGACTTCTCAATCTTTTGTCAAGGATTTTGAGATTGTGTCTGATGTGCTGCAAGAGGGCTCTGACATCTCTGATCTCTTGGTGAGCATGGAGTTGGAGGCAAAACAGTTGTCAGATATCTCCACAGATGTGATCAGTGGCATCCAGTGCTGCTAATATGGCTCGGAGACATTTATGGCTGTGGGACTGTGTAGGAAGCTGGCTCTGTATATACTATACCAAAATTAGGTATAGTGTGCACAGAGTCCAGTGGAACCCCAAAGATAGGCAGAGGTAAAAGCAGATAGCAGCTTACTCTCTATTTGTGGTAGTGTGGGCGAGCAGTAAGGCTTTATCAGAGGGCAGTGTTAAGCATTTGTTGTACACACTCAGGCAAGAAATGATATCACACACTCAAAGACTGAACTCAGACCAATTTGTTTGTATAAAAATTTTATTTAGTTATTGTATTTCTAGAACCAAGCCAGCCTGGTGCAGGTAAGTGAAATAATACTTTGCAAAATCGTATGCAGTGATTTACAGTTGAATGCAGGTTCAAATGCAGTTGGTTGAATTACAGGTAAGTCAACAGTTCAAAATTGCTTTTCAGTTACTTTACAGATTACTGTGCACGTTACTTTTTAGATTACTTTTTAAGTTACTTCTGCTAATCAGTGTGATATGTGTAGATATCACACTGAGACATTTCTTAGACAAGAGGTAAGTAATTTACTTTTAGTACATTTGCAATTTTGCAATGTTTCATACAAACCAACTCCACACTTACAAGAAAAAGCAGCCAATGCAATCCTATGGAAGGAAAGGAAGTTAACAGTGTGCAGGTAAGTACTTATTTGTGGGAGTTGGTATTCTGGGGATAGAACCAAGGTGCCCCCAGGGTCAAGGATGCACTCTCAGAACACCCTCAGCGGCACTAGGGCGGCCGGGTGTAGAGTGCTGAGGCCCAATGTTATACAATGGGGGATAAGGGATCTCCGGTTGGGGGCTGCTCATGGGCAGGCCACAAGGTTATGGGAGCAAAGCTCCTGGTGTTAGGCTCAGGGCAAAGGGGATACGAGTTAGCACCCAAAGTACACCTGCAGCGCCGCAGGGGCGGCTGGGTGCAGGGTGCTGTTTTGGAGTCGGGTGCCCCGTTGTTTTCAATGGGGATTGTCCGATGCAACAAAGACTGCAGACTCGGGGACTAAGATCTTCTGGAGGTGACCACCGGTTGGGGAGGTAAGTTGGGATGCCTGCGAATGCTGGGACACCGTCGGTTGGGCCACCAAGGCCGTGGGACGTCGGGTGCAGGGGTGTCTTTAGGCGTCAGATTTTCTTACCAGCTCCGGTCACGGTCTGGGGGGTCCTCCAGAAAGGGGCTGCAGGCGTTGATTGGAGATTCGAGGCAGGTCAGAGATCACCAGATCTCAGGTCAGGATTTCCAGGGAGACCTCCTCGTGGTGTTCGTCAACTCGAACACAGGCCGTGGGCGTTGGGTGCAGAGTGGTGCATACTCATGGATTTGGCCAGAGCCGGTGAGCAAATCCGGTGCTCACGGGAGACAAAGTCTTGGTTTTGAAAGGCAGGGCAGGTCCTTCAGGTTCTTGAAGGCTGCTGGCTGCAAGACACACCAGGATTTCGCAGGAGCAGGTTCGAGGTGTGGACAGGCCAGTAGGGTTGGGGCCAAGTCAGTGGGCGTTCTCCTCTTCTTAGTTCAGCATGGCTTTTTTGGTCCTTCTTCTTCTGGTGGGTTCTTGTCTGAGGATGCAAGGTTCAGGGTTGCCCCTAAATACTAGATTTAGGGGCGTTACAGGTAAGCAAAGGTCGGGACCAATGGGTCCCTTCCTTGGGGTGGGTACACCCGCTATTATGCCACCCTCCAGTGGGAGGGGGGCATATGCCTCTCTCTGGGTGGCTGGGTCCCCCCATCTGCAAGATGGCGGGGACTGAGAGTTGTGCTTCACCTGGCCTCTCCGACCTAAAGGGTGGGGTTGGCAAAGCTGGGCACACCTCCCTTCCTCACTTGGTTTTCCTGCTGATTCTCCCACCCAAAGTGGGGGGCAGAACCGGTGGGGGCCAGTTACTGGAAGCAGCAAATGGCTGGGGTAGCTCACAAAGGTGGCAAGTCTTTGAAGCTTCCCCTTCGTGGACCCTTCCCATCCTGGTGGAGGAGACTTGGCACCTCATCCCAGGATGTGTATTGTTTCAGACGCCCAAGAGCTGCAGGCTCTCGACCCAGGGGTCCAGAAACATGTCTGGTGGTGGCAGCTGGTGAGCAGCCTCTCAGCCAGGACACTAGATTTAGTTAGTTTTTCAGGCGGCATCTCTAAGATGCCCTCTAAATGCATTGTTCATTAAATCCCACACTGGCATCAGTGTGGGCTTAATGTGCTGAGAAGTTTGATACCAAACTTCCCAGTGTTCAGTAAAGCCTTTATGGTGCTGTGGAGTTTGTAATGACAAAATCCCAGCACCATATATGGCTTTACTGCACTTACAATGTCTAAGAATTGGTTTAGACTCTGTAGGGGTACAGGGCTCATGCACCTGTACCCTCACCACTGGTATTGTGCACCCTGCTAGAGGGGTGGCTGACTTATGCCAGGGCAGTGGGCTGTAGGCATGGCACACAGGGATGTGTGCCATGTCAACTCTTCACTTTGTTCTGCACCAAAACACGCAGCCTGTAATGGCAGTGTGCGTGAAAAGGTACAGGGCCTCTAAGGGTGGAACAATAAGTGCTGCAGCCCTTAGAGACCTTCCCAAGCCACAGTGCCCCTGGTACCTATGGTACCATTTACAAGGGACTGACATGCGGCCAAAAAGTGCCAATTGGGTTTCGTCTTAATGCAGTTTAGGGAAAGAACATAGGACCTGGGTACCTGGTTGGCAGGAACCCAGGGCACACTCAGTAAAAGTACATCAACAGTTTGGCAAAAAGTGGGGGCAACCATGCAAAAAGAGGGCACTTTCTTACACACTGGAAAGCTGATTTCACAGACAAAAGAGCTTTCATGAAGATGCCTTTTGAAGGGCGCAAGCTGTTCGGTGATCAACTGGAAGAAATTATTAAAAAGGCAGCTAAGGATAAGAAGCATACCTATTCCAGGATCCATAAGATGTAGGAGCAGAGGATTTAAAGGACTAAAAGCACATTGGTCAATAAGGAGTCAAAATTCTATGTAGAAAAGAAGAGGAAATATCAGCCGAGGAAGGAGAAAGGCAAGGTTTTTCCTACCAAGAACGGATCTTCAAAGAAGCGGTCCTGACTCTCCTGCGGGTGGTCAGATTATGCACTTTTCCCAAGTCTACCCAGAGATCTGAAATGGAACTCGCCCAGTGTACATTGTGCCGAATGGTTACTGTATTGACTTCAGCTCTTGGCCTCCAGACTTAGGCTGCATCCATGTTTATGTCTCTTGCAGGAAGGAGAAAAGGAAGGTGCTGCTCGACGCTGTCACAGCATTACTTTCCATAGGGGCACTTATCCTGAGTGCCTTCTCAAGAGCAGGGACAAGGAGTGTATTCTATTCTGTTTCTAGTACAGAAACCTTCAGGGGATTATCAACCAGTGCTGGACTTGAAGAAGCGCAATGGTTGGGTCAAGACCATTCATTTCAGGATGCCGTTCCTTCAACAGCTGGTTCTGCTGGTGACTTCAGAGATTTCATCGCAACTGTAGACTTATAGAATGTTTACCTGCATATTCTGGTGCACAAAGACTTTATAAAACATTCGCACAATTTGCAGTAGGGGTCTGGCACTTCCAGTTCCAGTTGCTACCATTTGGACTAAAATCAGTTCCTTGAGTGTTTACCAAGGTGATGGGGCCCTTGATAGGTCTTCTTCATCTCCGAGGAATAGCAGTTTGGCCTTATCTAGATATTGGATTGTGGTAGCTTCTCGTTTCTGCATGCATAAACTCATGTTCTGATGATTCTGCAATCGTTACAGGATCATGGGTTTTGATCAATTGGAAAAGTCCAATCTGGTTCTTTCCGAGGAGGCTCGGAGGCATTTATGGCTGTGGGACTGTGTAGGAAGCTGGCTCTGTATATACTATACCAAAATTAGGTATAGTGTGCACAGAGTCCAGTGGAACCCCAAAGATAGGCAGAGGTAAAAGCAGATAGCAGCTTACTCTCTATTTGTGGTAGTGTGGGCGAGCAATAAGGCTTTATCAGAGGGCAGTGTTAAGCATTTGTTGTACACACTCAGGCAAGAAATGATATCACACACTCAAAGACTGAACTCAGACCAATTTGTTTGTATAAAAATATTATTTAGTTATTTTATTTCTAGAACCAAGCCAGCCTGGTGCAGGTAAGTGAAATAATACTTTGCAAAATCGTATGCAGTGATTTACAGTTGAATGCAGGTTCAAATGCAGTTGGTTGAATTACAGGTAAGTCAACAGTTCAAAATTGCTTTTCAGTTACTTTACAGATTACTGTGCACATTACTTTTTAGATTACTTTTTAAGTTACTTCTGATAATCAGTGTGATATGTGTAGATATCACACTGAGACATTTCTTAGACAAGAGGTAAGTAATTTACTTTTAGTACATTTGCAATTTTGCAATGTTTCATACAAACCAACTCCACACTTACAAGGAAAAGCAGCCAATGCAATCCTACGGAAGGAAAGGAAGTTAACAGTGTGCAGGTAAGTACTTATTTGTGGGAGTTGGTATTCTGGGGATAGAACCAAGGTTCCCCCAGGGTCAAGGATGCACTCTCAGAACACCCTCATCGGCACTAGGGCGGCCGGGTGTAGAGTGCTGAGGCCCAATGTTATACAATGGGGGATAAGGGCCCTCCGGTTGGGGGCTGCTCACGGGCAGGCCACAAGGTTGTGGGAGCAAAGCTCCTGGTGTTAGGCTCAGGGCAAAGGGGATACGAGTTAGCACCCAAAGTACACCTGCAGCGCCGCAGGGGCGGCTGGGTGCAGGGTGCTGTTTTGGAGTCGGGCGCCCCGTTGTTTTCAATGGGGATTGTCCTGTGCAACAAAGACTGCAGACTCGGGGACTAAGATCTTCTGGAGGTGACCACCGGTTGGAGAGGTAAGTTGGGATGCCTGCGAATGCTGGGACACCGTCTGTTGGGCCACCAAGGCCGTGGGACGTCGGGTGCAGGGGTGTCTTTAGGCGTCAGATTTTCTTACCAGCTCCGGTCACGGTCTGGGGGGTCCTCCAGAAAGGGGCTGCAGGCGTTGATTGGAGATTCGAGGCAGGTCAGAGATCACCAGATCTCAGGTCAGGATTTCCAGGGAGACCTCCTCGTGGTGTTCGTCCACTCGAACACAGGCCCTGGGCGTCGGGTGCAGAGTGGTGCATACTCATGGATTTGGCCAGAGCCAGTGAGCAAATCCGGTGCTCACGGGAGACAAAGTCTTGGTTTTGAAAGGCAGGGCAGGACCTTCAGGTTCTTGAAGGCTGCTGGCTGCAAGACACACCAGGATAGGCAGAACACAGAAGGTTTTGCGCCCTACTCCACTTATGCTAGGGGCACCGCCATAATCATTGGAAAAAACACACCCTATCTCCCAGTAGGCTTGATACTGCCTTATGTGGGGAAGCTAGATTTGCAACCCATTACCCTGGTGGACTGCTATGGACCTAACAGAGATGATGCACATTTTTTTGATAAGCTATGGGGCCTTTTCTGATAGAGACATCTAGCCGCAGATTCCTTACCTTTGAACTTCCAGGCGCCAGGCTGGATTCAGAAGATTTTTCTTAGCAGTACTCCTTCATGCCGGTAGGTGGCGTCGGTTGACTAGTGTGACATCAGCATCGTGTTCGTCATGACATCTGTGTCGTCAGTATAACCGCCACTCCGATGCGCTAACGTCAGTTCTTTTCTTTCCGCAACAGTCAGCTCAGATCCTTTGAAGAGAGCTTACCCCTGTCATTTTTTGAAAGACTTTTTTGACTGCTTGTTGACTCCTTTTGGTGTGTTAGTATGTCTAGTAAGAAAACCCGAGGGATCAAGCCGTGAGGTGCCTGTCACCGTGCTATGTTGGTCACGCACCCCCACTTAGAGTGTCTCTGGTTTCTGGAGCGTGACCACGACACAAAGTCATGCTCCAATTGCCAGGCCATGGCGCCGATGGCTTTGCGGGAGCAGTCCCTACAGCTGATTGCGGCCCGGCATCGGGCACCACGGAGGTTGCCTCACCAATCTCGATCCCGGTCCAGGTCTTGGTCGAGAGGAAGGTCCGAACACCGCTTCAGTGAATTGAAGTCCTTTTCGTCGAAAGTCATTGAGAAGTCAGGTAAGAGGCACCACAAAAAGCACAAGAAGCCGAAACGTGCTTCGACTTTGCCCTGCTCGTCCCGTGATGAGTCGGAGGACCCTCGGCGTTCGAGGCCCAACTCTGCAGAGCGGGTGCCTGGGTCGACTCTGCGCTTCCCTGCCTTTCCAGGACCAGGAGCGACCCCCTCCCAGCTTGAGGAGTTTTATGATGCCATGTGCACCATATTTGGGTGGCCTGACCCTGCCTTCGCACTTTCGGGCCCCACAAGCGCAGATGACGGAGTCCCCTTGGGTTCCGCGCCTTTGGCTCTGGCCCTTGCACCATGGCCTCGAACTTGACCCGTTCCCAGGTCCAGACTAGCGCCGGTCGAATCTCCACAACGACCTTCCCCGGTACTGCATCCATCATCGATGTCCTCAGCTTTGCCGGTGCCCACCGGCGGTGCATCCCCAATCCTCATTACTGATGATACGGAGCCAGTCGGGCTTCCTCTGACATCGAGACTTGCACCGACTGAGGCATTCGGCTCCATGCCGTTCACCCTGCCCTATTCTGAAGAGTTAGGCATGGATATGGAGGATTGGGAGGGGGAGCAGGATCCCTTAGAAATCCTGCAACCACAAGACATGGACTGGTATGAGGAACTGGGTGATGCCAGTGGTCTGGACACGTCCCCCGATTCTGGCATGCTGTCTCTACCTAACCTGGCTAAGGACGAGGGGGACATCATTTGCTATGGTGGTGCGTAGGGCTGCGGGGGTCTTGGACCTGCAGCTCCCTACGGTGGCAGTCAAGACTAACGTCTTTATCAGAGGTCCTGCAGCCTGGTGTCTCCAGCTCTGAATCCTTGCTGCCTTTCAATGAGGCCTTAACAGACGTCCTTCTGGGCACCTGGTGCAAGCCCAGCACAGGGGCTTCTGTGAATAGGACGATTGCCCACCGGCATTGCCCTGTACTGGGCGACCCAGTTTTCCTGACCGTCCACCCCTCAAAGCTTGGTGGTTCAAGCTTCCACTTCCCATGCTGCGTTCCCTTCTGCACTTCCAGACAGGGAATCCAAGGGACTGGAAAGCTTTGGAAAGAAAATGTTTTCTTCCGTTAGTCTAGCGATGCAGTCGGTGAACACCACATGCCTTTTGGGCCGTTACTCCCATTCGATATGGGACATGGTTGCGCAGTTGCTGCCCAGGGTCTCTGAGGAGGACCGGATCTACTCTCCCAAGTCATTTCAGACGGGAGAGATTCAGCAAAGTTCACAATCCAATGTGGCTTGGAAATGACAGACTCGCTGGGCAGAGCGATTTTCACGATGGTGGCCGTACGTCACCACGCTTGGATGAGGACATCTGTTTTTTTAGGAGATGTCCAAGCTAACCTTATGGATATGCCCTTTGAAGGCTCCCGTCTCTTCTGAGACAAAGCAGATGCCACCCTTGACTGTTTCAATGACTCGTGGGCTATGGCCAAGTCCTTGGGCCTCACCACAACATCCCAGCCTGTATCTGCTTTTCGCTCCTTTTGTGGTTACGGAAGGGGCTACCAACTGCCCCAACCCTATTCCGGCCAGAGGACCCACAAGTTCAACAGCCTCTATGGGGCCGTGAATGCGGTTCACCCTGACCCAGTGGGTCGGAAGGCCAGAAGTCAAGCCAATCCATGATCCCCTCCTCCACCGCAAAACCTTCCTAGTCCGATCCCCCAGGATCATTCATGACCAGTTGGTGGCCATCATCTCCACCACTGGCGAAACATCATCTCTGACAGGTGGGTGTTGCAAATAGTCCAAAGGGGCTACTCCCTCCCCTTCGAGTCTACACCTCCATCTATGCCTCCAGTGTACGGTCGACTGACGGAAGATCACCTTCCTCTACTCCGCGAGGAAGTCAAAACTCTCTTGGCCAAGGGAGCTATAGAGAGGGTTCCCGGGACAGATATCAGCTGTGGTTGTTATTCCTGCTATTTTCTTGTTTCAAAGAAGGACAGATGCCTTCGTCCTATCCTCGACCTCAGAGTCCTCAACTACTTCCTCAAAAGGAGAAGTTCAAGATGCTCACCCTAGCTCAGGTCCTGTCTGCCCTGGACCCGGGAGACTGGATGGTAGCGCTGGACCTTGCAGGATGTCTATTTTCATATCCCCATCCTGCCTACCTATTGTCGCTACTTGCAGTTTATGGTTGGCCAAGAGCACTTTCAGTTTGCGGTGCTCCCCTTCGGCCTCACCAGTGCCCCTCAGGTGTTCACAAAGGTGATGCTGGTGGTCGCAGCCCATCTATGGAGATCAGGGATTCCAGTCTTCCCCTATCTCGGCGACTGGTTGTTGAAGATGGGCTCGTCTCAAGCAGTCATCTCCCATCTCCAGACTACAGTGAACCCCCTGCATTCGCTGGGTTCTGGACACAGTGCAGTTTCAGGTGTTTCCTCCTGAACGGCGAGTCCAGGATATCCAGGTTATGATACTGATGTTTCACCCTCTATCCTGGATTTTGGTGAGAATGACTCTGAGGCTGTTGGGCCTCATGGCCTCCTGCATCCTGCTGGTGGATCATGCACGGTGGCGCGTGCGGGCTCTGCAGTGGGACCTGAAGTTCCAATGTGCACAGCATTGAGGAACTCTCACCGACCTGGTTCAGATATCAGAGGGCACTGTGAAAGACATGCAGTGGTGGCTGAAAAGCCGCAAGTGGGTCAGAGGCAGAACCCTCTCCCTTCCCCACCCAGATCTCACAGTAGTGATGGATGCATCTCTTCTGGGCTGGGGCAGCCATCTGGGGGAGGTTAAGATCAGAGGACTCTGATCTCTGGCGGGAGCCAAGCTCCAAATCAACCTATTGGAGCTTTGTGCAATCCGACTTGCACTGAAAGCCTTTTTACCATCCATCAAGGGAAGGCTAGTTCAGGTGTTCACTGGCAACACTACCGCCATATGGTATTGCAACAAACAAGGCATAGCGGGGTCGTAGACTCTCTGTCAAGAGGCCCTCAAGACTTGCTGGAACAACAGGGCATTTTCCTGGTGGTTCAACATCTGGCTGGTTCTCTGATCGCCAGATCAGACAAACTCAGTCGAAGGTGCCTTGCGGATCATCAGTGGAGTCTCCATCCAGAGGTGGTACAAGGTCTATTTCAGCGCTGGGGAGAGCCTTGGTTAGGTTTGTTCACCTCTGAAGAAAATCGTGCAATGTCAGCAGTTTTGCACATTTGAGTTTCCAAGGCGGCTCTCGCTCGGTGATGCTTTTCGTTGCAAGTGTAGCTCAGACCTCCTTCATGCCTTTCGGCCCATACCACTCCTGCCCAGAGTGCTCAAGAATATCAGGAGTGACCGGGCACAAGTCATTCTTGTGGCTCTGGATTGGGCACAGAGAGTTTGGTATCTCGAGCTTCTGGATATGAGCATCGATCCTCCGATCAGGCTGCCCCTTCGGGAGGATCTTTTGTCGCAGCAGCAGGGGAGGGTCCTCCACCGGAACTTGTCCACTCTCCGCCTCCTTGCATAGAGATTGAGTGGTGACAGTTGACAGCTTTTGACCTTCCTCTCAAAGTCTGCAAGGATGTTCTGGCAGCCAGGTGTCCCTCCAAGGAATCGGTATAGGCCTGCAGATGGAACAAATTTTGTAAATATTGTACAGAATGGTCTATTGACCCCTTATCTGCTTCTCTGGTTGATATTTTCCTGTTTATCCTTTCCTTGGCCTAGCAGGGCTCTACTTGGGCACCTTGAAGGGCTACCTTTCGGCCCTTTCGGCTTTTCTTCGGCTGCCAGATCAGCCTTTATTTTTGAAGTCTCCTCTAGTGCAGAGATTTTGAAGGGGTTAACCCTTTTCTAATGCCACAATAGGACCTTAATTTGGTCCTTACTTTCTTGATGCGTGCACCGTTTGAGCCGCTGCAAAACTGTCCTCTACGGTTGCTCACTATCAAAACAACTTTTTTGGTGGCAATTACCTCTGCCAGGTGGGTGAGTGAGCTACAGGCACTGCCCGGGAAGACTGTCAGGTAAGGAGGCTGTGATGACAAAGTGGTACTCAGAACTAACCCTGGGCGTAGTTTGCGTAGTAGCACTTCACGTAGTTACACGAAGTACATTTTGAACTACACGTAGCTATGCAAATTGCATAGTGCGTAGCTGTGTGCTTGACTGCACTGTACAATAATTGCCAAAAGCATCTTGCACAGTGCAAGTTAAGATAAAATACCTATCTCTGTCTTTATATGCTAAAAATGCATATAGTTATTTCACAAAAGTGAACACGATAAATTAACAAGCAGTGAGAGGTGATGATTTTGGGATCCTCCCTAACCTAGGGAGAGAACCAAGCAGATGCCTTGAAAACAAAAAGCACATCTTTTGAATGATTCGGTGGTGGTCCCATCCTCTTAGGACCACCCCAAGCACTGTTATTGGCAAAAATACAATCCCAACCAAAGGCCCTGCAAAGCATTATGGGACAAGATTAGCAGTGGGCAGTGAATATTATAGTATCCAATATCAAAATAATTCTACAAGAGCTGCAGTTCCACTAGTCGTTACTAGATGTCCCTCACAAGTCAAATGCAAAAGCTTCATGAAAGTGTTTCACTGCTTATGCATTTGACTCGTGAGGGACATCTAGTAACGACTAGTGGAACTGCAGCTTGATGTATTAATAATTTCAATGCTTTTGCATTTGACTCGTGAGGGACATCTAGTAACGACTAGTTGAACTGCAGCTCTTTGTAGAATTATTTTGATATTGGACACTATAATATTCATTGCCCACTGCTAATCTCATCCCATAATGCTTTGCAGGGCCTTTGGTTGGGATTGTATTTTTGCCCATAACTGTGCTTGGGGTGGTCCTAGGAGGAAGGGACCACCACTGAGTTGTTCACATGATATGCTTTTTGTGTTCAAGGCATCTGCTTGATCCTCCCCTAGGTTAGGGGGACACCAAAATCATCACCTCTCTCATTGCTTGATATTTTCTTGTCAAAGATCACTTTTGTGAATTGGTTATATGCTATTTAGCATAGAAAATTGCTTTATCAAAGCATTTGAAGGTGTTTATTTTACTGCTGCTACGCTACGTCAATTAGCACAGTTTATCATTTTGCTACGTGCAATTTGTGTAGTGCGTTGTAGCATAAACTTTGCATGCTCCGTGAGCGTAGCGAAGTATTATGCCCAGGGTTACTCAGAACCAGGGCATCCTTTTTGCCCAAGGTTGTAACTCCCTTCCATCTGGGACAGTCCGTTACTCTGACCACTTTCTATGCACCTCCACATCCTTCCAAAGAAGAGGAGCGTCTCCAACGTCTGGACCCAAAAAGAGCGTTATCGTTCTACCTTGATCACACAAAAGGGTTCCGGGTGAATGACTAACTCTTTATAGGATATGTGGGAGCAAAGAAGGAGTGTGCTGTCCAAAAGAGGACCATATCACGTTGGGTTATCCTCTGCATCAAAATATGTTATGCCTTTGCAAAGAAGCAGCCTCTCGGAGGCCTTAGGGCCCATTTCACCAGGGCAAAACCAGCCACCACAGCCCTCAAGCGTGCTGTTCCTGTTTCTGATATCTCCCAAGCGGCCACGTGGGCATCTCTGCACATGTTCACCAGGCACTATTGCCTGGATTCTCAGGTTCACATGGAGGGCCTGTTTGGTTGCTCTGTCTTACAGGATTTCCTGGATTAAAGCTTTTCCACAGTCCCACCTCCGGGGAAGGTATTGCTTGGTTATCTGTTCAAAGATAAGGAATCTGCGACTAGACATCTCTATCCGATGGACAATTTACTTACCTTTGGTAATGCCTTATCTGCTAGAGACATAATCAAGCTGCAGATTCCTTACCAATCTGACCCATCCTCCCCGCACTGCGGAATTGTCTTTTAGTGTCAGGGCTGTTCCCCTTCAGGGCCCTAGTTTCTTTTTTAACAAACCATGGTCAGTCACTTCATGGCTCTGCGCTTCTGGAGTGGAAAGTCGGAAAAAGCACCCACGTCAGTGCGCCGGAGTGACAGTTATATTGACAACGTGGATCTCACAACGAACACGACGTCGACGACGTCACGCGGAGTCGACCGACGCCACCTACCAGGGCGCAGGGGTACTGCTAAGAAAAATCTTCCAGATCCAGCCTAACGCCTGGAAGTTCAATGGTAAGGAATCTGCAGCTAGATTATGTCTCTACCAGATAACGCGATACCGAGGTAAGTAACTTGTCCGTCATGGACAGATCACATCTCCAGGCACACCACTACACCAACGCTAATCACGACCTTCTGGATGTCATGGTTGAAGACCAGCTATTAGACACTTTGAGGGTACTTCACCCCTTAGAAAGGGAAGGCACTTTTTACTCGACTGTACACTCTAGCTGGTTGAGACTCGACTACTGGCTCATATCTCGTGGATTGGGTGTGTGGCTGGCAAGGGTGATTGACCTGGCTCGCACATACTCGGATCAATCTCCAGTTTTGCTGCAGTTAAGACCTCCTGCCGGCCCACCCCTCTGTATGACAAGGAGGCTTGTCCACACTACCTTACAAGATGCTTCCTTTCGTGAAGAACTGGTGCAAGAAAACCATGAGTTCTTTCAGAGGAATGTGAACTCTGTCCTGCACTGTTTGGGATGCCTTTAAGGTCACCATGCATGGGATCTGCATTGCAAAAATTTGGGGCAGATTGGGCGATATCCAGGGCCTGCTGAGGACATTAAAGGGCGAAATTAAACAGCTGCAGGCACGGCTGGATTTGCCTTTCATGAAGGGGGCGAGGCCCAAACTCAGAGAAACACCTACTGATTGCAAGTCTACTGCCAAGCTCGAATGCCTGTTCCGAAGTAAATACTTTCCAGCTCGCATGTATGGAGAGCGTGAGTGACCGGGGAGGGCGCTGGCAGAGATGGTGCAAAAACCCAGATTCTCCAATTATGTTCTTGAGATCAGGGGCGCTGATGGTTCTCTACAAAGAGACACAGCTGATATACTTCTTACCTTCTCATCATTTTATTCTACCTTTTATGCCATGTGCAGAACCCACCAGCTTAATATAGATGCCTACCTAAAGGATGTAACATTGGGCTGGCTTAGTGATTCACAGCAGGAGTTCCTGTCAGACTATATTGAGGAGGATGAGATTAGGACGGCCATAATGCAGTTTCGGTCCAGGCATGCTCCAGGGCCAGATGGCCTTCTGGCTGTTTTTTTTTTTAATAAAAGCTACGTTGGCCCCTGCTTTTTTTTCTTAAGGCCATATATGCGGAATCATTGGAATTAGGTGTCCTTCCACCCTCAGTGTAGGAGGCAATGATCATATAATAATAATAAAGTGCATTTATAAAGCGCGACAGCTACCTCTAACAGAGGTGTCCCGGCGCTAACGCAGACAAGCAGTCAGGAATAAAACTAGAGAGACTAGCTCTGGTTAAATAACCAGGTCTTCAGTGCTTACCTGAACTCAGATTCCGATTGAATTAGGCGAAGCTTGACTGGAAGAGAGTATCTCTTCTTCAACCTGGTAAACTGGCAGAGGTCGGTATGACTTGCAATTTTCTATCACTCATCAGTTGTGAAGTCAAAATACTTGTGAAAATTATAGCTTATCGCTTGAGCCTGCTGATGGAATTCCTGGTCCGACCTGAGCAATCTAGTTTTATACCGGGACACAACACCTTGCATAATCTGCGTACTCTCTTCTTGCTGCTCCAGGACATAGACCCAGACTTGGTTGCGGTGGCTGTCTTTCTTGACGCCACCAAGGCGTTTGATTCCCTGGAGTGGGACTATGTTATTGGGGTGCTGAGACAGATAGGCTCCCCTCTTCCTATCTTTGATCGCTCTATTATATTGTCAGCCGATGGCAAGAGCACAAATAAATGGCATCTGTTCTCCTTACTTTGCCATTTCAAAGGGCACTAGACAGGGGTGCCCATTGTCAACCCTCCTATTTGTGCTAGCAGTGGAACCACTCATGACCAAACTCAGACATCACCATTGGGAGTAAGCAATTCGCTATCCTACCAGACATCTGTTGGTGTCACTATATGCTGATGACATCACACCCTATGTCAGAATAACCTCAATCCTTTTTTCCGTGAATTCATCAGCTTTGGAGGGCAATAAGGCATTCATAACAATCGGGAAAAGTCTCAGATCGTTTCCCTTACTCCTACCACTCAGAGTCACAATCTGGATTAGCCATTGAAGTGGTGTGAATCAGAGCTTAAATATCTAGGGGTACTCATTTCTAAAGGCAGGGATGAACTACTACGTGCAAACTACGGCACAGCATTGGATGCGGTCACAGACTCCATTGCGCCCTGGGTCTCAATGCCCCTCTCGCTGGCGAGCCGGATTTCCCTAATAAAGATGATCATCTTACCAATGTATTTTTATCTGTTCCTCAATGTTCCTTACTCACCAGGCTGCCACTTTTTCAAAGTTTTGAAAATGCAGCTCATCCGGGTAGTATGGGGAGGGAAACACCCCAGCTTATGATGGGATGTATTTACGCAGCCGTTTTTGAGGGGTAGATTTGAGTCACCGGACACAAAGCTTTATTTTCTATGTGCCCAGGCCCACTTCACTGCATATTGGTTTCAGACACCCCCTTTATGCCGCCTTTTGGCAATAGAACAAGGGTGCGCGAACCCATAGTGCAGATGGATCATCCTCTACAGTTGCTTGCACTTCTGCCACCTGGCATGAATTGGCTAAGTGGTTAAACAAGCCTCTCCTGTATTCTCCACTTCTCCTGCTGCCCTATCCTCCCTTGCTCCCAGTAACACATGAGACCACCTGTCACAATATGCTTTGAAAAATGGGGTCTACACCTGGGAAGACCTATATGTGGGGGGAGTATTCATAGATCGAGATGCCCCATTTACTGGGGAAGTGCCTATCCCATTAGAGGTATTTCTGTATATTTGACTTTGCCATAATGTGATGGCGGTCACTCCCGATTTCCCTCAGGAACCTCCCACGCTAAATTCACTGCATGCCTTACTGCAAACCACGGCTCCAACACATGTGATCTCAATGCTTTATCGCAAAGCACAGTTAGAACAGGATGAGATGCACGAGGGTTCATGTCTTGGTTGGGACACTGAATTGGGAACACCACTTACTAATAAACATGGCTCTACTGCTGTCAGCAAACTGGCCGGATCACAGCTGTTAGCCGACTACGCATCATACATTTTACATTTCTACACCCGCTCTCTTATACCCCGGCCAGACTGCATAAATACCTTTTGTGCTCTGATGACAGATGTGACAGAATCCTGGTTCTCAGGGGCTGACTTCCTCCACCTTGCATGGGAGTGATGGGTGAATAATAATTACTGCAAAAAGGTTTACAACGCTATAACAAGGGGTTGGCAGAGAACTCCGCTCCGCCAGCGGAGCGGAGTTAGCTCAGCCACCCCGCTCCCGGCCCTGCTTCTGAAAGCAGCCAGGCCGAGGAGAGCCTCCCTGGGCCCTGATGGACCCCCGTCCCCAGCGCCCGGAATCTCCGATGGGTTGCAGGACCAGAAGGCTCCCGCACTCCGGGGCCCGCCGGACGGAGCTCGAGCCCCGGTCCCAGCTTCCGAACCCTAGCCAGGCTGGGGAGAGCCTCCCCGGGTACCAGTGGACCCCTGTCCCCAGCGCCCGGACCCTCAGCTGGCTTGCAGGATGGGGGGCTCCCGCACCCCGGGGCCCGCCGGACAGAGCTCGAGCTCCGGGCCCGGTCCCAGCTTCCGAACCCTAGCCAGGCCGAGGAGGGCCTCCCCGGGCCCCGGTGGACCCCCGCCCCCAGCGCCCGGACCCTCGGCTGGTTTGCAGGATGAGGGTGTAAGAAAGTGGCTCTGTATATACTGAACCAAAGTAAGGTTCACTGTGCACAGAGTCCACAGTCCCCAGAGGTTTGGCAGAGGCTAAAGTTAGATATAACCTTACTCTCTAAAGTGGTAGCTTGGTCGAGCAGTAAGGCAGTATCAGAGGACAGTGTAAAACATTTGTTGTACACACTCAGTAGGCAAATGAAGCCACACACTCAAAGAACTGAACTCTAGGCCAATGGTTTGTATATAAAAATATATGCTTGTTTTATTTTAGAACCAACAATAGGTATCAAAATATACTTTCTCAGAATGAGATGCTTTAGGTAAATACTTTCAATAGGCAATAGACTTTTGAATGCAATAGTTACAGTTGTTGCAATAGGCAACACAATTTTAAACACAATTATACATTGAGCTCAATGGGAATTTCTAGTTAAATGCAATAGATTACTTTTGGATTACTTTTATAACCACAGGACTGGATCCTAGATTCAGTCCTGGGACATCTCCTGTAAACAGTTGAGTAAAACGTATTGGTTACAGTTGTGATTTTTAAGGAATATTATTGTATTCTAAAGTTGGCACTTAGAAACTTTTTCAGCAAAAACCAGGCAATGTTATCCTACGGACGGAAATTCAAGTTACCGGTAAGTACAGTTGTGATTACTTTTTAGGGTCAGTGCTGGGCACCAAGATCCAGCACTGGGATCTCTCCTGATAGCAGGTAAGTAAATTTGTTTTCGTAATTCGGCTGATTTTAAGTGAATATTTTAAAGTCTCAAAACTCGACACAGAAGAATTTCCAAGTGAAACCAGTCAATGTTACCCTATGGAAGGAAATTCAATTCGCCGGTAAGTTACTTTAATGTTACTTTTGTAATCCAGTGCTGGACTCCTAGATTCAGCACTGGGACATTTACTTAAAACAGGTAAGTAATTACGTTTTTGTAGTTTGTACGATTTTTAAAGAATATTCTTAGTTTTCAAAAGTCGACACTTAGAAACTTTTTGGAAGAAAAAGTGTCCATGTTATCCTATGAGGAAAAATGAGTTATCGGTTTCGAGGTAAGTAGTCGGTCTTTTGAGTTAGGGTTCTGGGGTTAGACTCAGGGGTCTCCCAGGGTCAGTGATGCACTGTTGTTGCACCCTCAGCGGCACTGGGGCGGCCGGGTGCAGAGTGTTGAGGCCCAATGTTATCCTATGGAGGATAGGGGGACTCCGGTTGGTGGCGGCTGGCAAGCAGGCCACGGGGTTGTGGGAGCAAAGCTCCTAGGGTTAAGCTCAGGGCAAATTGGGGACCAAGTTAGCACAAAGGGGCACCCTCAGCAGCACTAGGGCGGCCGGGTGCAGGGTGCTGTTTTGAGGTCGGGTGCCCTGTTGATTTCAATGGAGATTTTCGGTTTTGGTTTTCAGCTGCAGGCTCGGTCCAGGAAGATTTCCAGGAGGAACCAACAGCTGGGCAGGTAAGTTGGAGGGCTCGGGGACGTAGGTGCACCTCGGGTTCCTTTCTCCAGGGCACAGGGCGGTTGGATGAAGGGGTGTCTTTTGAGGTCGGATTTCACCTTACCGGGCCACTCGCGGTTGAGGGGGTCTCCGTGCAGAGGCTGCAGGCGACGTCAGGGAGTCCTGGAAGGGTCAACCCAAGGTGGACTCGGACTCTGGAGTGCTGGGGGACCTCGCTGGGACCGGTGGGCCACTTGAACTCGGGCTGTAGGCGACGGGTGCAGTGGTGGTTCCAGGCGTCGGGTTTCTTTTTCCTCAGCAGGCTCTGAGTCTTTGTTTGATGTTTCTTTTGAACAGAGCTGCTGCTCACAGGAGATCCGGTCTTTGTTGAAGGCAGTCAGTCGTCCCCGGGGTTCTGGAGGTCGCTGGCTGCAGGACAAGACGATTTTTGGCGCAGGATCTCTGGAAACTGCAGACGGGCCGGTAGGGCTGGGGCCAAGTCAGTTGTTCTCTGCACTCTCCTCTGCTGGGCGTCTTCTTTCGTCCTTTTTCTTCTTAGGTTGCGGGAATCTGAGGAAGGAAGGTTCAGGGTGCCCCTAAATACTAGATTTAGGGGCGTTACAGAGCTAGGTAAAGGGCAGGGACCAATGGGTCCCTGCCCTGGGGTGGGTACACCCCTATCCTGCCACTCTCCTGTGGGAGGGGGCAGGAGCCTAGTCCTGATGATGCAGGGCTCCCCACCTTCAAGATGGCGAGAGCCTGGAGATGTGCTTCACCTCGCCTCCCCCACCTGAGGGGTCGGGTTGGCAGAGGGTGGCACACCCCCTTTCCTCCCTTGGTGTTTCACGCCAGTCTTCCCACCAGGATGGGGGGAAGAACCGGTGGGGACCTATTGCTGAGTACAGCAAGTGGTCTGGGTAAGCTTACAAGGCGGAATGCCTTTGAAGCTTCCCCCTGCCCATCCTGGGGGAGGAGGCCTAGCACCTCGCCCAGAACGTGCCATTGTTGCAGGCCCGGGAGAGCGGATGGCTCTCTACCCAGGGGTCCAGCAACATGTCTGCTAATGTGGCAGCCTAGGCAGCCCCTCAGACAAGACGTGGATTGTAGGTTAGGTTCAGGGGCAACTCTAAGTTGCCCTCTGTCGAATGCATTTTACAGTAAATCCCACAGTGGCATCAGTGTGGGCTTACTGTGCTGAGAAGTTTGATACCAAACTTCTCAGTCTTCAGTGTAGCCATCATGGTGCTGTGGAGTTCGTGCTGATGACCTCCCAGCACCATATACTCGGAATGGCAGCACTGCACTTACAGTGACCAGGAATGGACCTGGGTACTATAGGGGCACAGGGCTCATGCACCTGTACCCTCACCACTGGCATAGGGCACCCAGCTAGAGGGGTGACTGAGGTATGCCAGGGCAGTGTGTTTGTGGGCATGGCACACAGGGATGTGTGCCATGTCGACTCTCTGTTTTGTTCTGCACCAAGACACTCAGCCTGCAAGGGCAATGTGTGTGTGTCAGGTGCAGGGCCTCAAGGGTGGCACAATAAGTTTTGCTGCCCTTAGAGGCCTTCTCTGGTCACAGTGCCCTGGGTACCTAGGGTACCATTTACCAGGGGCTTACCTGTGGCCAGAGAGGCCAATTGGGTTTAGGCTGTAATGCAGTTTTAGGGAAGGAACACGGGCCCTGGGTACCTGATTGGCAGGGACCAGGGCACACCAGAGAAAAGTGCATCAGTTATCAGGCAAAAGTGGGGGTTACTGCAGCAGAAACCCACCTTCCTACAGGGGCTCCCGCACCCTGGGACCCGCCGGAAGGAGCTCAAGCCCCAGGCCCGGTCCCAGCTTCGAGCCCTAACCAGGCTGGAGAGAGCCTCCCCGGGCACCGGTGGACCCCCATCCCCAGCACCCGGACCCTCGGCTGGCTTGCAGGATGGGGGGCTCCCGCACTCCGGGGCCTGCCAGACGGAGTTTAAGCCCCGGGCCCGGTCCCAGCTTCTGAGCCCTAGCCAGGCTGGGGAGATCCTCCCAGGCCCCGGTGGACCCCAGTCCCCAGACCTTCAGCTGGTTTGCAGGACGGGGGGCTCCCGCACCCTGGGACCCGCCGGACGGAGCTCAAGCCCCGGGCCAGGTCCCAGCTTCCGAGCCCTAGAACCCAGTGCTGGGGAGAGCCTCCCCGGGCACTGGTGGACCCCCATCCCCAGCGCCTGTACCCTCGGCTGGCTTGCAGGACGGGGGGCTCCCACCCCCCTGGGCCTGCCGGACGGAACTCAAGCCCCAGGCCTGGTCCCAGCTTCCGTACCCATGCCAGGCCGGGGAGAGCCTCCCCGGGCCCCGGTGGACCCCCGTCCCCAGCGCCCGGACCCTCGGCTGGCTTGCCGGACAGGGGGCTCCCGCACCCCAGGGCCCGCCGGATAGAGCTCAAGCCCCGGGCCCAGTCCCAGCTTCTGAGCCCTAGCCAAGCTGGGGAGAGCCTCCCTGGGCCCCGGAGGTCCCATGTCACCAGCGCCCGGACCCTCGACTGTCTTGCAGGATCGGGGGGCTCCCGCACCCTGGGACCCACCGGATGGAGCTCAAGCCCCAGGCCTGGTCCCAGCTTCCGAGCCCTAGCCAGGCTGGGGAGTGCCTCCCCCGGCCCCGGTGGACCCCCCTCCCCAGCACCCAGACCCTCGGCTGGAACCAAGGAGGGTTAAGCTCAGGCCACGTCCTCTCCCCACCGGCCTGCCTGGGGAGCCCATTTTCCTCGACAATTAATCCCCCACGTAGTGGGGGCTTGCAGATCCCTGGGGAAGGACAAAAGTAGGAGTTAGCCTGGCCGGCCAGCAGGCCGGCCATCTGGTCACCTGGCCCTCAGGACCATCTGGTCACCTAGCCCGAAGGGCCATCTGGTCACCCGGCCCGCAGGGCCATCTGGTCACCCGGCCCGCAGGGCCATCTGGTCACCCGGCCCACTGGGCCATCTGGTCGCTCGGCCTGTGGGGCCATCTGGTCACCCAGCCCGCAGGGCCATCTGGTCATGCAGCTAGGCGACCAGATGGCCGGGGACGACCCAGCACCCAGATGTCCAGGGAGGGTGCAGTACCCAGTCGCCCTTGCAGTCCGACGACGGCGAGGGTGGCTAGGCGCTCCGAGGCCGACGCTCGGGAGGCTCCTTCCCCCTCCTCCCTGCTTGACTTGTTTGGGAGCAAGGGGAAGGGCCATCTGGGCACCCTGCTGACCCGTAAGGGATGGTGGCCCCCAACCCCGCACCCCGGTTGGGCAGGGACGGGAGGGGGAGGCCCCCGTGCCGGAAGGGCACGTGGTGGAGGCAGCCTCCCACAGGCCAGCGTCGCCCCCTCTGCGTCCCTCTCGCTGTCCCGGCGGCAGAGGGACCCACCCCTGGGTGTGGTGGAGGAGGGCATCCACGGGTGCCCACGCATGGAGAGACAAAAGCTTGTCTCAGAGGATGACTTTCAATAGATCGCAGCGAGGTAGCTGCTCTGCTACTTACGAAACCCTGACCCAGAATCAGATTGTCTACGAATGATTTAGCACCAGGTGCCCCATGAACATGCGGTGCACTAAGGGCGATGGACGGCGTCCCTTCCATCCGCCCTCCGGTCCCCAAGCGAGCGGCTCTGTGCAACGGCCCCCTTGTTGTAATTTGGCAGCACTTAAGTTAAGCATTAGCCGAAGACATCCTGTGTTCAGAGGCTAAATTGTCCACTTTGTAGGAATCCATTTTATATTTCTGGCAGCCATTTTGGTTGCCATGTGCTACGTCATGTGCTCTGTCCTACCTTCCTGTTAACTGCTCTTGAAATCTGCCTAGAGACGAGTTATATTTAGTTTCTTTTGCTTTGCACATGCTCAGTTGAGCTCGCAGCTGTCCATGCAGCTGTTCCGAGTTTATAAATGTCAGGATGTGTCTACTAGAAGTAGAAACTGTTAGCTCCACCCACTTGTCGACTGTGCATTTCTTGTATGACCTTATATGTACCTAAAACCAGCATTTTGTGTTTGTACCGCCTTCATTTGAGCCCCTGTGTGGGTATAAAATGACCAAGGTCCTTCCATTCGGTGTGCTACTTCATGCATTACCGAAGGGTGCTGTGTGAATGTAGTTCCACCTCATGAGGTTTAATAAACTCTGTTTTTTCTATTCCAGTTTCTGTGCCAACTTCTTCCTGTTGGTCTGAGGACTCTGTGCAGAAAAGGAGAACCCCTAAGCACTGGTAGGCCTTGTTGAGGCTCACCACCACAAATTGGCGCTTCCAGCGTGAGGGCTCATCGGCGACTCGGATGCCCGAAGGATTGGTCGAGACGAAGGATTGGAATCTCGCTTCTGGACGCGATCGCTGCCTGAGGACACCCGGAAGTCTTGGCACCCACGGCGTTTTCCTTTCTTTCTGATCTGACCAACCACGGCGCCGGTCCTCGACTGAGATCTCTTCTGTTTGATTCGCTGTGCAGTGACCATTTAGTCGATTTGAGACCTTGGCAGTTGGAACCTGGACACCATTTGATTGGTAAGAGCCGTTTTGCTGGCACTTGCTGTTGGTTTGATGCCTTTGATTGGTAAGGTAGTTTAGTAACACTTACTGCGGCTTTGTTTGTATGATTGTGCCAATTTTGGAATCGGTTTTGTAATTATATATGTATTGCAATACATATAGGCAGGTAATGAGAGGAATTTTCTCTATTTAAAATTGTTTGAACAGCGCAACGTACTGAAGAGTACCTTAAGCGCTACTTTGATTATAATACTGCATATTTTGCACTATTTTTTGGCATGCCTGTTTTCAGCACACTCCGTGAGGATGTGTTGCTTTTGTAGTGTTACCAATTTGAGACTTGACGGCTAGCAACCAGCCTCCGGAGGCGACGGCTAATAGGGATATGTATATTAAGTATGGTATTTCTTCTATAATGTACTGCATGTTATGGAACAAATATACTAGTAAAGATCCTAGAGTTGCGTTGGCCGATGTATGGGTCATTTGATTTGCGAAAGATTCAGTATGTGGAACAATGTATGTTTAAACGAAAGACTAGGCAAGATATGTTTGATTGTGTGCAGAATGTGGGAGAAAGAAGTGTGTGAGCGAGATGAAGCGTGAGCAAGCTCTTGATTGACAAAGAACAGCGAAAGACCATTTATGCGAAAGCATTAGAGTTAAAAAGCAAGGAGATGAAAGAAATTAAAAGAGAGGGAAGATAGGGAACGCCATTTTACAGGTAACTGGCCAATACGCTGTTAGGCAGCCCCTTTATCCTATCCTTAATAAACCGCAAGATGATTTCTTGTTATTAGATCGGTTCTCCACCTCCGTATATTTTTTCTTCCGCTCCTCATGAGTCAGATGAGGACTCTTTTTCAAGACCAGGATAAAGCTCGAGAAACCTCGCTCAATGTTACCTGCTGGGCGTGCATCTGACATTAGATCTGCTGCGCGTAAAGCCGTTCGTAGTACTACCACTGCTTCAGAACTTTTAGATAGTATAAAAGGATGGCAGGAAAGGGAGCAAATATATGTTACCGATACATTTGCTGCAGGAGGTTATTGAACGATTTAGGAAGCATTCGGTAGAAATGGAGCCCGATGATGTAGCAGCTGATTGTAAACAATTACGTGACGGTCTTTTTGTCTTCTCCCAGGTGGCTGACACGATCAGACGCTTGGTTAAACTGCGTGTTGAAGCAGCCCGTTTGAGAGAGGAAAAAGGCAGCCGAAGCAGCTGCACTAGCATCTCAGATCAGCATGGCACGAACTCCTACTCCTGAAACAGATAAGAATGTTGTAATTCATGTGAAACCCATGCGGGAAGCAGCGCTTTATCTGTTCCTCCTAAAGGAGCAGGTACAGAGGATGATAAGACTTCTACTAATGCGAAAGGGTACTTTATTTTATAATTGGGTTTAGCACTCCTTGGAATAGAGCAGATGTTATGGCCCTTAAAAATGCATTGCCTGACCCGCTGAAAGAATCCAGCAGCCTTTTATGAGGAAGTTGAGGGTGCAATTAGCTCTTGTACTATGACTTTGTCTGATATTGATTTGTTTTTTGGATTAATATTACCGCCTGATATGTGGAGAACTGTGCGTAAAATTGATGATAATGCGACATTTGGAGCATTGTGGAAAGATTTAGAGCGGTTAGATGAAGATAGAGAACCTGCACAGAAGCCGTGTCAGTTAATTTTAAATCTTCCGGCAGCTATATTAGTTAAGTTAAAGACAATCATTCCCCCTAAAAAGATAGATTGGACAGTGTTAGCGTCTTGCAAGCAAAAGGTAGATGAATCAGTTTCTGACTTTTCCACACGCTTTGAAGAGGCATTCCACGATTTTGTGGCCAGTCATTGATAGATGACACGGGTAGGCATCTGTTTGTTGATAAATATGTCATGCAAACCCTTTGCCATAGGGATAGCTAATCGCTTAAAGGCCAGTGAGAGTTCATGGACTACCTCTTCTCCGGTTTTCTCTTTTTAACTATGGCTCAGTATTATGAGCGACAAAAATTAGAAACTAAAGGTAATGAGGACAAAAAGTCTAAAGAGTTGAAAACAAAGGTTATGTTGGCTCAAGCTTATGGTCCGCCTTCTAGAGGTCATGATAGAGGTGGACATGGATCTTATGGTTCGTCCTTTCCTTCCTATACTCGTTCAAATTTGTCTGTTGATCAGTGTGTGTACTGCAAAAAATTTGGACATTGGCTTTCTGATTGTCCAGTACTGCGTGCTCAGCAGAATCTACGTGGTCGGGGACAAATGAGAAATCGTTCAGGATATCCAGGGCCTAGAGGAAGCGCAAATGATCGTGCTCGGTTTCAGATGCTAATACACGTGGGCAGGATGGGTTTAACACTTTTGATAGAAGGAACCAATATCAAATGTCTGACTATGTGCCCTCTGATTTTCAAGATTCTGCTTATGCATAGGATTGCCTAGGATGAGGTAAGGAATCAGTTGAAGTTCCAGTAGATCAGAGGGTCCCTATGTTACAGCACATGTTTTGGGCTCTACTGATCAGTTTCTGGTTGATACAGGAGCTGCAATCGTAGCGCCTTGTCTAAACAGTTGGTTCCAAGGGCTTCCCTGTCTGGCTTAACCATTACATCGATAGAGTTTCGATGGAACACCTTCCCTTAGCCCATTGTCACAACCACTTGCATTCGATGTTGATAAGTTTACTGCTCCATGTCCGTTTTTGCTTTCTCCAAACACACCAGATAATATTGTGGGTCTTGATATGCTTAAATATTTCAGGGCTACGATACGGTGTTCTCCGGAAGGAGTACGGGGTTATTTTGAATGACAACTACCCTGTGATTGAGAGATCTTGTATTATTAAAGAGGACATTGCACTAGCCCTCACTCCCTAGTACTTTGTGGGCTACTTCGGACACTGATGTAGGACAAATGGTTATTCCACCAGCACATATTAGTGTTAAGGAGGGCGCTTTATTGCCAAGACTGCCTCAGTATAAAATTTCTCGAGAAGGAGAAGAAGCACTCACACGTATTGTACCATGATTTAATTAAGGTGGGGGTTGTGGAAGAAGTTCCTTACAATGGTTTGCAATAGTCCGATTCTTCCCATTTTGAAAAAGATACTGACACTAGGATCGATAGATTTATCATCGATATGGAGAAGTTAACAAGATTGTAGTACCACAGTACCCTGTAGTATCTGACATAACGACATTGCTTACCCTGGTCCCTCCAACAGCAACTACATTTTCTGTAATTGATCTGAAGAATGCTTTCTTCTCGATTCCTATTCATCCTGATAGCCGATATTTGTTCGGTTTCACTTTGAATAATAGATCATACAGATTTTGTAGAGTTCCTCAAGGCTATACTGAGAGTCCTAGTATTTACAGTTAAGCATTGAAGAGACAGCTTGATTCCTTTACCTTGCCTAAAGGAGTGGCTCTCATACAATATGTCGATGACATCTTGTTGGCAGCTGATACACCTGAGCAGTGTGAGAAATGCACTTTGTCCTTGCTTTCTTTTCTTGCTACACACCACCATAAAGTATCACGGAAGAAATTGCAATATTGTAGACCGAAGGTGACCTATTTAGGACACCTTCTGTCTAAGGAGGGCCGTGCACTAACACCAGATCGCATTCAAGCAATTTTAGACACCCCAGTACCTTCCACGCAGAAAGATGTCCGTGCATTTATTGGTCTGACTTCATTTTGCAGGCAATGGATATTGGGTTTTTCACACATTGTTAAACCCTTGCTAACATTTTTGACTAAAAACACTCCGATCCCCCTTCCATGGACGGATGAATGTCAAAATGCTTTTTGTCAGTTGAGACAAGCTCTTTGCTCTGCACCAGTGTTAGGCACACCAGATTACACAAAGGCTTTTACACTCTATGTACATGAGAAAGAAGGATGTGCATTGTCAGTTTTAGTACAGACACACGGGGACAAACAGCGTCCTTGCGCATACCTTTCTGCAGTTCTTGATCCTGTTGCTCGTGCATTACCTGGGTGCTTCCGTTCAGATGCAGCGACGGCTGTGTCCATACGGTCAGAGTGAAGGGATAGTTTTGTCACACAAACTGTTAGTGCTAGTACCCCATGCAGTAGATGCCCTTTTGAATCAGACTAAGACTCAGCACTTAACTAGTGCTCGTTTGACAGGATACGAATTGACACTGTTAGCACCTCATATTACCTTGAAGAGATGTGCGACACTGACCCCATGCCACTTTGTTGCCATATCCTGCGACTCAGTCTCAGTCAAAGGAGCCTCACGATTGCATATTCCTTACTGAGGAGCAGACAAAGGGTTGCATCGATTTGCAAGATGCGCCCTTCCAGATGTAGATGGGGAACTGTGGGTTGATGGGTCCTGTCTGGAAGTTACCAGATGGCACGACTTCAGCTGCTTATGCAATTACCACGCTTGAGACAGTAGTGGAAACAGCTCGCATACCTCAGAAGTCAGCTCAAGCAGCTGAACTGATAGCTTTGACACGAGCGTGTGAGCTTAGCACTGACTTGTGTGTGAACATTTACACGGATAGCCGCTTATGCTTTTGGAGTGGTTCATGATTTCGGCCTACTCTGGAAGGAAAGAGGCTCTCTTACATCCCATGGGATGCAGATAATGCACGGAGAGTTAGTGCATAATCTCTTGACTGCACTTACATACCCAAAGAGAGTTGCTATTATGAAGTGTAGCGCACACAAGAAAGTGACTGACAAAATAGGACAAGGCAATGCCTTTGCAGACCGCATGTAGGCCCGTGAAACTGCGATGCAGCGAAGCACTACATCCAAGTACGTAGTGAAATCACAAGCTGAGCGTTGGCATGATGCTAGAGAGGAAGTATTGGATATACAGGAGATCTGCTTCTGTGGAAGAGTTTGAGCAATGGTCTAAAGAAGGAATGTTAGATGATGAGGGTTGTTGGCGTAACAAAGAAATGAATAAGTGGAAATTGCCTACAGCCTATTTACAACCTATGGTTCAAATGGCATGGACTAGCACATGTTGGAGCTCTAGCAATAACTAAATTGCTTACACAAGTTTGGGAGCATCCTGAAATTGCTAGCACAGCCAAAAGAGTAGTACAGTCCTGTTTGATCTGTTGGCAGTATAATCCTGGAAAAGGGACACGAACTCCTACAGGAGGGTTTGCTACACCAACCGCACCTTTTGAAGTTTTGCAGATGGATTACATCCAACTCGAACGCTGCAATAATCTGAAATATGTCCTAGTGGTGGTATGTGCCTTCAGTAGGTGGATAGAGGCATACCCTACAAAGGATAATACTGCTCTCACCACAACAAAGGTGCTTCTAAAGGAGTTTTTCCCTAGATACGGTGTTTGCAAACTTTTTGTGGAGTGACAATGGACCTCATTTTATTGGGCAAGTTGTTGAGCATGTACTGAAAGGATTAGGGATCAAACAGAAATTCCATACAGTTTTCCACCCGCAATCAGCAGGATTGGTGGAAAGGTATAACGCTACTTTAAAATCAAAATTGGCGAAAATACTGGCTTCCACGTCTCTAAAGTGGCCAGATGCACTACCATTGGCATTGTTGTCCATAAGATCGGGGCCACATTCACGATCAGGTCTTACCCCTATGAGGTGGTGTTTGGGAGACCGATGAACATTTGGGGAATTCCTAAGCCAAGCCCCATACATGATGTTCCTTGTGTTCTGATGAATGATTATTTGGCACAGTTAACCGACAGTTTGGTTTCTATTCATCAACAGGTTCGAGAAGCTCTTCCTGACAGATCTACAGGTGAGGCCCACGAACTCCGTCCTGGTGATCACGTAATGGTCAAGGTCTTCGACAGATCAAACAGCTTGGAGCCGAGGTGGCGAGGACCAGAGCAGGTGCTCCTTGCGACAAGGACAGCAGTTCGAGGTGACAAACAGAAAGAATTGAATCCACAGCACACACTGCAAACGCGTGTCGCCTGCCTTGGTGGAACCTGCTGCTGTTGACCGACCATCGAGAGATTCTGGAGACGGAGAAAGGCCAAGCTATCTCACCTGACGCAATCTGCAGAAGTCTTCCCGGACCACACGATCACTGGAGTATCCAGATATCAATTGAGACCGAGGAAAGAATCTGCAGTTTTGAAAAAGACTGGTTGAGCTACTGCCCTGGGTTAGTGAAACGGAGAGCCGATGTGGCAAGGGGAGGGGGATCAGCCCTGCATTAGTGTAGTGACACCCGCCTTGGCCCATGGTGAAGAAATCAACTTGGCTGCCCAGGGAGAAGAGCTCCAACGATTGTTTTCAACAAGTTTTTAGAAAGATCAATCATTACTGTTGC
>CAWUFW010024739.1:0-55557 GCA_963921515.1 Calotriton arnoldi | reverse complement strand
GGGTGTTTCTGTGTGCTACTGGCGTTCCTCTTCCCGAAGGGGCCCTGCTTCTCCTAGTTGGTGTTGCCGCCGCTGTGTGCTACGCCATGTTTGTTACACTGGGGTGTGTCCTGCTGTTGCGTGTCTTCACTGACATGTGTGCGTCGGTTGTGTGGCGTTGGGTGTTGTCCGTGAATTGGGCGTTGGGGACATGTCTGTGGCAGGCCTGTCACGTGTCATGTGCATTCGGGGTGGGGCTGATGTGTGTGCTGCTTGGTTGTGTCCCAGTGTCTGTGTGCGACGCATGCATGGCGCTGCGGTTGGCCTCTGCGTTGTGCGCATGTGTGGCGGCGTCATCGGCGCTTTGGGGCCGTGACGGGGTGGTTGGTTCCTAGTCCCAGGTGGTGTGTACACATGTGTTCCGCGATGTTACGATTTGGCCTGTGTGTCATATGTGGATGCAATGGTGGATGTGTAGTGTACACGCGCTGGTGGGGGGTTGTCCGCTTTTCCGCCCTTGCACTGTGTGCGCTGTTTGCGTGCACTTGTTGTGTGTGTGCCTACCTGCGTCTCCGCGGTACGTTGCGTCCTTGGTGGTGCATCAGCAGAAGCATGGGGAGGGCCTGCAGTGCTGGATTCATGCTCGGGGAGCCGCTTCTTCGTTGTCCGTGCTCGGCATCCGTGTTACCGCTTCGGTTTCTCGTACGGTATCTCTTGGCCATGGGAGCCGTTTGTTTGCGGCATCGTAATTTATGCGCCGGGCGGGACGTGTTTCGTCGGACGGTGTGTGTCAGTTGGGCTGCGCCGCTACGTGTACGGGCGCACTTTGATGGCGGACGGTGTTGCTGGCTTGCCGGCGGTGTTTGGCCTACTTTTCGCATCGTAATTGGACGGGCGTGTGGACTGCTGCGTGCCGGCGGTAACTGGTGCTTTTTGCATCCGCCAGCACGGCGGTGGTGCTTCCGCCCGCCATCGTAATGTGCCCCTAAGTTTTTTAATTTTGTTTTTTTTAAAAAGCATTACTCTGTTCTGGATATGTTTTTAGAAGTGGGAATAGGATAATATATATGTGTAGTGTGTAGCATGTTTTATGTGTTTATGTAGTTTTGATTGGGAATATTACATTTTATGAGTTTATTGTCCAGCACCTTCCATGTGTTAATGTTGTTTGGAGTTGGAATACTACATTATATATGTTTAGTGACCAGCACTTTCCCTGTGTTATTGTAGATTGGAGTGGGAATAGTATATTTTATATGTTTATTGTCCAGCACCTTCCCGGAGTTAATATAGTATGGAGTGAGAATAGTAAATTATATATGTTTAGTGTCCAGCACCTTCCCTGAGTTTTTGTAATTTGGATTGGGAATATTAAATTATATATGTTTACTGTACAGCACTTTCCCTGAGTTAATATAGTTTTGAGTGGGAATAGTATATTTTATATGTTTATTGTCCAGCAGCTTCCCTAAGTTAATATAGTTTAGAGTGAGAATAGTAAATTATATATGTTTAGTGTCCTGCACCTTCCCTGAGTTGATATAGTTTGGAGTGAGAATAGTAAATTATATATGTTTAGGGGCCGATTCCGATCTCGGCCGGTAGTGCTCCGAATCGGATTCGGATTTACCGGATCCGATTCGGAGCCCTGTTTCCCAACCGAATCGTACGCGGGTCCGGCCGAGCGAGTACGATGCAGGCACCCGCGAAATCGCCGACCGACTCGAACGCGGCTTCAACACGCTCCGACCGACTCGCATGGACACGACTCGCACCGCGCTATGGAGACGTTTCCCGGCCGGGTAAGTACGATGCACGCCGCGAGCAGTCCGACCGACTCGCGCCGTCCGGCTCAAAAAAGCTGTCGGAGCCGGACTTTGGGGGTCCGTGTCGGACCCCCCTGTACGCGTAGCCGCGCGAGTCGCTCACAGGGGGGACCCATGGGTCCCCCCTACCTGTGCGTGTACGGCGCGAATCGCTTCGCCGCATACACGCTGTAGGGGGCGCCCTTGTCCGCCTCGCACCCATTGAGTCAATGGGAGCCCGCGTACGCGTTGTACGACAGGCTCCCATTGACTTCAATGGGAGTCTGACCGACTCGAGTCTGATGGCATGCGTGCGCATCGTACTCGTTCGGTCGGACTGCTAGGGTCCGATTCGGTCGGAATTCTCTCCGGGTCCGGCTCGGTCGGAGAGATTTCCGGCCGGAATCGGAATCGGCCCCTTAGTGTCCAGCACCTTCCCTGAGTTAATATAATTTGGAGTGAGAATAGTCAATTAAATAGGTTTAGTGTCCATCACATTCCCTGGGTTTTGTAGTTTGGAGTGGGAATAGTATGTTTTATATGTTTATTGTCCAGCACTTTGCCTGAGTTAATATAGTTTGGAGTGGGAATAGTATATTTTATATGTTTATTGTCCAGCACCTTCCCTGAGTTAATATAGTTTGGAGTGAGAATAGTAAATTATATATGTTTAGTGTCCAGCACCTTCCCTGAGTTTTTGTAGTTTGGAGTGGGAATAGTATATTTTATATGTTTATTGTCCAGCGCTTGAGTTAAAATAGTTTGGAGTTGGAATATAATTTTGTATATATTTAGTGACCAGTGCCTTTTGTGAGTTAATGTAGACCGGAATGAGAATAATAAAATATAGTTCTTTATTTTGGAGCAAGATTAATGAAAATATTGTATGTTCAAGTGGTAATAGTATGTAATATATGTTTATTAACATATTTATTTATAACAGCAATTAAATGTAAAACAATTATTTTAATGTAAATATAGTGTAAGAAAAATAATATAGGAATTAAGGGGCTGATTACGGTGGCGGGTGGACTTGGTCCGCCCACCACCGTAGCGGTGATTGGGACCGGCCGCCAGACATGCGGCGGTCCCACCACTGCAATTAGGATGTGCCCGCCATACTGGTGGGCGCTTCCTGGGCTTTCAACATTGGGGCAGTGCTGCTGGCTGCAGCACCATCCGTAATGTTGAAAGTACTTGCACCGCATTTCCCTGCACCGCGTGGCAGGCACCACGCAGTGCCTGCACTTGGTGCATGGAAATGCAGGGGGGTACCATGGGTACCCCCCAGTGCAGCGACACCCCCCTACACAAGGGGGGCCCGCAACGGTCCCCCAAATCCAATCCCCACCAGCCTTTCCATGGCGGCATCGCTGCCATGGAAAGGCACCTGGCCACACACATCCTAATATGGCGGACGGTACCTGCTAGGCACCGCCACCATATTAGTGGCCCTGCTCCGCCCGCCAGGCAATCGGTGCGATTGCCACCGGCGGAAAAGCGGCGGACGGACTTCGCGTTCGCCGCGATACCCACCGCCATAAATATATCATTTTTAAGCATAGTAAGTATGAAACAAATTTATGTTCCATATAATGTAGAAGTTGGTAAATATGTACATTTTTACAAACAAAAGATGCAGTTATCCACTGTTTTGAATACAATTTTTAATATATATTTTTTTAACAGTTATACAATTTTTTTATATTGTAAATATACATCAGATAATTATATACAGTTTCTATTTATAAACAGTTTATATTATTCATAATATACATTTTGTACCAATTTTTTCATTGTATTATTTCTTTAATTTATTTGCATAATTGATACTAAATAATATTATATTTTGTATAATATTATTTTATTTGTCTCGAAAATTAATATTATACAACTAAGGGCATCATTACGATGGCGGGCGGAGAAAGTCCGCCCACCACCGCAGCGGAATGCGGGACCGTCCGCAAGGGGTGCGGAAGTCCCGCACATGATATTACGATGCCACCGCCACCGTGGCAAGCCCTATTCAGAGCATTGTGGCGGGCGGTGCTCACCGCACCGCACGCCACAATCCTGTGAATGCACGTTGTGCATTTGCATGCACAACCTGACAGGCACTGCACGGTGCCTGCCACCTTGTGCATACAAATGCAGGGGGGTACCACAGGTACCCCCCATGTGCACCCTCCACCTCCCCAACCTCCTAGGGGCCCACTATGGGCCCCCAACAGCAAACACTGTATGCCTTTCCATGGTGGCAACGCCGCCATGGAAAGGCTGCTCTCCGCAATCATCTTAATATGGATGGCGGTGTCTTGCAGACACCGCCACCATATTAACCTTGTTTTCTCGTCGACCGGCGGAAAAGCGGCGGATGGGCTTTCCATCCGCCGAGGACCCCCCAGCCATCATAATATGGCGGGCGGTCTTTGCTGTGTGGGTTGGCGGGCGGATCGCCCCGCCGGGCCGGCAGTGACTACCACCGGCCCGGCGGGGGCGATCCACCCGCCATCCTAATGGGCCCCTAAGTTTTTTGTAAAAGAAAACTATTTTTAACATTAATACAATTTTTCACATTTTAAGCAAGCAACACAATTATTTTTATATATAATAATAAATATTATTTGTGTTGTAATATTAATTATTATACATTGTACAATTTTGAATGTTACAGAATTTTTTTTTACATTAGTAATATTAATAAGTATTTTTGAAAAAAAATTGTATAACATTTCTAATTTATATTTAGTTTTATGTGGGAAAGTATTTTTGTCATTTTAATTAGGTGGCCATTTTTGTAACTAAGGGGCTCATTATGATGGCGGAAGAACCACCACCGCCGGCCCGGCGGTGGCGGTCCTTCCGCCATCACAATGAAAATTCCTACTGCCAAATTAGGATGGCGGTGGGAATCATGAAGTTACCGCGGCGGACGGAAAGTCTGTCCGCCATGGTCCCGCAAGGCGGTCCTTTTCCACCCGCCTTGCGGAACCCGGAACCAGGGCAACATTGCGGCGGTGCCGTGCAGGCACCGCCATAATGATTATGATGTGCCCTTCCGCCTGTCTTTTTGCGGCGGATATCCCGCCGCAAAAGGACAGGCGGAGACTGGCTTTGGGGGCCTGTTGCGGGCCCTACCCGTGTGTGTGGGGGGGTGCACTGGGGGGTACCCATGGTACCCCCCTGCATTCCGATGCACAAGGTGGCAGGCACCGTGTGGTGCCTGCCATGTTGTGCATGGGAATGCACATCGTGGCATTTTGGCATTGCGAACGGTGCTGCAGCCAGCAGCACCGCCCACATGGCGGGCGCATCCTAATTGGGCTGGTGGGACCGCCGCATGTCTGGCGGGCGGTTCCATCACCATTATGATGGCGGGCGGACTGATGTCGCCCGCCATCATAATGAGCCCCATAGTTGTATTTTCTAGGCTATCGGTGTTGTTTTAGGTAATTTCTGAGAGGAGAAGCTTGCGGTTGGAAGCTGCGTCGCATCGGTTAAGGTAAGTTTAATTTAATTGCTTTAGACTTAATTTAGGGGTAGGGTGAAGGTAGTAGGGTACTATATAGTGTATATAAGGTTTGGATTTTATGTTTGTTGTGAGGTTTCTGTTGTAGTTTACCGTATGTGAAATGCAGTTAGTGTGTTGATAGTTCGGCGTTCTGGCTTGTTATATATATTTAATTATATTTAGAGTATGGTGTTATCAGTATGTTTATGTGTGTTTTTAAATAATATTACTTTATGTTTGTGCGGGAGGGATTGTTTTTTTCCACAGGTATTCTACATTTCCAAATTGGCGTTGGGAGAAGGATGCATTTTTTTTTTAAAGGAAATGTGTATTAGTTTATAGTAAACTAATAATTATTTTACATTTCCTTTATTTTTTGGGTTTTCTTGGAGAGTTAATTTTTTTAAATTGATTATTCAGGTTTTTTATGGTTCTACACTCTGGATATTTTGTCGGCGGAGTTTTTTTACACAGTTATATTTTTCCATTTTGTTTTGGGAGTTTTAACTAAGGGGTCTATTACGATGGCGGTCGGATGTCCACCGCCGAGCCGGCGGTGGAGCCCGCCAAACCGGCGGTGGACATCCGACCGCGATCGCAAGCCAGAAAACCGCCGGTCAGATTAGGATGGCGGTGGTGACCGCGGCGGTGGGAAATTCCGACCGCCGCTTTTCCGCTGGTTGCCATCTGCACTCCTGCCTGGTGGACGAAGCAGGACCGGGATAATGGTGGCGGCGCAGAGCAGGCTCCGCCGGCAGGATTATGATGCCGGCGGTAGCCAGCCTTTCCTCAGCGGTCAGACCGCCATGGAAAGGCATGCAGAGATTGTCTTCCGGGGGGTCGTTGCGGGCCCCCAATGTTTTGGGGGGGTGTGGGTGCACTGGGGGGGTACCCATGGTCCCCCCCTACATTTCCTTGTACCAGGTGGCAGGCACTGAGCAGTGCCTGCCACGCAGTGCAGGGAAATGCAGGACATGCTCCTTTGGACATCGCAGCGGTGCTGCGGGCAGCAGCAACCACGGCAATGTTAAGGCCCACGATCCGACCGCCGCGGTCGGATTTCGACCGCAGGTCATCGTAATTCGACCAGCGGTGATGTCGCGGTCCATGCGGGCGGTCTTTTCCCACTACCATGGCGGTCGGGGAGGTTTTCCGACCGCCATCGTAATAGGCCCCTAAGTATTGGAATACCTATACTTTTTGGGCTGACTGGATTACATTTTTCAGCTACAAAAACGTAAATTATTTTAAATTATTTACAGTGGGAGGGAAATGTTATTTGTATAATTGTTATTGATATGTTTTATGTTATAAAATATATTTATTATGTCAAATAATTTTCAGAAAACGTTAAAATTAATTGACATTATATTTATATTTTCTATGTTAGAATAAAAATGTTTAGTTAAGAACTCAGTTTACAATTATTATTTTTCTATGTTTATGTGTTAATGTTTTAAAATGGGGATTTTGCTAATGTTTCTAAATATACTAGCCTTTTAGTGTTTGGGTAGAGTCTTACTTTGTATTGTAAGTGTTCGTACATTGTTTTAGTTTGTTTAGTTGGCTTTGGACATAGCTGTGTTATAGATTGTTCTAGTCTTAGTTCTTGGTAGCTTTGTTCTTTTTGGATTGATTCTAATAATTTATGTAGTGTTGGTTGTGTTCTGCCTGTTGTGGCTTGGAAAGCATTATGCCATCCTTCGACAGCGTTATTAGTTTTTGCTTCTTTGTTCAGGGTACTGTTGTATACATTCCACCATGGAAAGTGGAATTTTGGCTGTTTTCTGTGTGCAGATCTGTGTAGCCTTCCCACCCAGGTATCCTCGAAATAGTTGAGTAGGGGACTTAGTTTATGTTACTTTGGGGTCCATTACGATGGCGGGCGGACAAAGTCCGCCCGCCACCGCAACGGAGCCAGGGACCGCCCGCCGAAGTCGCGGCGGTCCCGCCAGGCACATTAGGATGCACCTGCCACACTGGCGGGCGCATCCCGCATGTTTTACATTGCGGCGGGCGGTGCTGTCAGCAGCATCCGCCGCAATGTACAAAATGCATGTTGTGCTTTTGCATGCACAACGTGACAGGCACCGCGCGGTGCCTGCCACCTTGTGCATGCAAATGCAGGGGGGTACCATAGGTACCCCCATGTGCTCCCCCCACTCCCCCAACATCCTGGGGGCCCGCAACGGGCCCCCAAATGCGAATACTGCATGCCTTTTCATGGCGGAAATGCCGCCATGAAAAGGCTCCTCACCGCCTATATCCTAATATGGATGGCGGTGTCTCACAGACACGCCATCATATTAAACCCGTTTTCCGCACGGTCGACAAGTCGACTGGCGGAAAAGCGGCGGGTGGTCTTCCGTCCGCCGCTGACCCCCCCGCCATACTGATATGGTGGGGGGTAAATGGGTGGAGAGCGGAGGGAAATGTACGGCGGATCGCCACCTCCATGCAGGCGGTGGCGATCCGCCGTACATCGTAATGACCCCCTTTGTTTGGGAGGGGCTTTCTATTAATACATTGTATTGTTCTGCTACATCAATTGTTGGGACGTAGGCTAGTGCAATTAGCTTTTTAATTTCATATGCAAAATTGCTATTAGTTGCATATTCTACACTAAGGGGCCGCCGATTACGATCTTGCTAGGAAAGCCCGCTGTACGACTCTGATCCAGAGGGCTTTCCTAGCGAATCGCACTGTGCGAGTCCGACCGAACGAGTACGATGCAGCCGTATGCTGACGGACTCGGTTCGCTTGGAGTCCCATTGAACTCTATGGGAGCCTGTGTACCGATGCATGCATAGGCTCCCATAGCAAAAAAGGGGTGGGTGGGGAAAAGCGTACACCCTGTGGCGGGCACCCTATGTTGCCCACCACAATGTGCATGCTTGGATCGGGGGGACCCATGCGCACCCCCTCGTGACCGATTCGGTGGTCTCCGGGTGAAGGGGGGCTTGCTGCGGCCCCCCGAAGTCCGATTCCGACAGCCGTTTTGTCTCGCTGAGACCGAGTCGATACAGCTGTTCTAATTGTCCATCGTACTTGCACATTCGTCATCCGGCTCCATTGCGCGGCACGATTCAGCTCCGATCGAGTTGGATGGACAGGATCTGGTTCGGAAATGATTCTTCGCATCGTACTTGGTCGTTTGGAGCGGGGGACGACTCCGTCGGAAACATAGGCTCCGAATCGGATTTGCTCGTTCAGGGACCTGTCTGGAGGCCTTCCTAGCGAGATCGTAATCGGCCCCTAAGGGTAGATTTTTGAAGGTGTCTCCATATGCATTGATTAAAGTGGTAATAGCAATCTTGTATTGCTGAGTGAGGGTAATTTTTAAGGATAGCTTGTATCATTGACTGTTCGAAGTCTATGATAATTTTTTGAGGGTAGTAGTTATTAGTTTCTTGCTTTACTTTTGTTAGAAGTTCCAAATAGGTAGTTGTTTGTTTGTTTGGTAATAGGGCATATATAAAGGGTATGTTGCTACTGTGATACTGTCCATGTATTGTGTATAATTGGTAAAATGGTTTGGGACATATTTTAAATGTTCCATCCATCATCCATGTCTCACAATTTTGTAGTTTAAGTAGGTTTGTAGGAGTTGCAAATATTATAATCCTTTTTTCATTAGATTTATTATCATAAAGAAGGAATTGCTCTTCATTATTAGTAAGAGTGAGTTTAGGTGGTATTTGAACTTCACTGAAATTTTTGGGGGCAGGTGGGGTGTTCATAGTTGTTTTTTTGTTCTAGCTATTAATCTTTTTAACGTTGGAATGGAGGGTAATTGGCCAGTTATGTATTCCGGAACTCGGCGTAGTATGTCCTTTAGTAGTTCAGTAGTACGTTTTTGAGAGCTAGTGCTAGCTTCCTTAAGAGTCTCTAAAGTATCTCTTACTTCTATTTCTGCTATGTTAGGGGGATGGTTATGTTCTTTAACATTTAATACAGTAGTTTCTTTTGTTGTAGCCCTCCCATAACCTGCATTAGCATAATATTTGCTGCATTTCCAATTAATTTTGTCGCCTGTTTGTTTTTCGTGGGTGTAGACATATCCCATATAGCATAATAAAAGTTTTCCTTTCTGTGAAGTGATGAATTTTGCACCTTGAGTCTTTTTGATGTTTCAACTGCAATGAGAAATGTATATAAGAAATGTTATATATATTATAAATGTTGTTATTGTGTTACAGATTTTTATAAATAAAATTATACTTACATGTTTTAATCTGTAGAATTTTTTTGATGTTGGATGTTTCTGTTTGTGCGTGGCTTTAGTGTTTCCTTTTATTTTCTGTAGAAAAAATATATAATTTTAATTCATTTGTTCAACACCATTTTCTGTATTTGGGGGTTTGTGTGTTAGTGGGGCGTTTGGGTTGGCATTAATAGTTTTTGCATTAGTATAATTTTAATTTATACTTACTTTTTGGCAAGGTGGTTTTTTGATGTTGTTTGTAGTTAGTTGAGTGTCATTTGGAAGTTTTGTAGAGGAGATATAATTAAAATAAATATTACATTACTTAGGGGGTCATTACGATGGCGGGCGGAAGCACAACCGCCGTGCTGGCGGATGCAAAAACCACCAGTTACCGCCGGCACGCAGCAGTCCACACGCCCGCCCAATTACGATGCGAAAAGTAGGCCAAACACCGCCGGCAAGCCAGCAACACCGTCCGCCATCAAAGTGCGTCCGTACACGTAGCGGCGCAGCACAATTGACACACACCGTCCGACGAAATCACGTCCCGCCCGGCGTATAAATTACGATGCCGCAAACAAACGGCTCCCACGGCTAAGAGATACCGTACGACAAACCGAAGCGGTAACACGGACGCCGAGCACGGACAACGAAGAAGCGGCTCCCCGAGCATGAATCCAGCACTGCAGGCCCTCCCCATGCTCTTGCTGATGCACCACCAAGGACGCAACGTACCGCGGAGACGCAGGTAGGCACACACACAACAAGTGCACGCAAACAGCGCACACAGTGCAAGGGCGGAAAAGCGGACAACCCCCACCAGCGCGTGTACACTACACATCCACCATTGCATCCACATATGACACACAGGCCAAATCGTAACATCGCGTAACACATGTGTACACACCACCTGGGACTAGGAACCAACCACCCCGTCACGGCCCCAAAGCGGCGATGACGCCGCCACACATGCGCACAACGCAGAGGCCAACCGCAGCGCCATGCATGCGTCGCACACAGACACAGGGACACAACCAAGCAGCACACACATCAGCCCCACCCCGAACGCACATGACACGTGACAGGCCTGCCACAGACATGTCCCCAACGCCCAATTCACGGACAACACCCAACGCCACACAACCGACGCACACATGTCAGTGAAGTCACGCAACAGCAGGACACACCCCAGTGTAACAAACATGGCGTAGCACATAGCGGCGGCAACACCAACTAGGAGAAGCAGGGCCCCTTCGGGAAGAGGAACGCCAGTACCACACTGAAACACCCATACCACCCTGCACATATGAACAAGACATATAAAACGGAACACCAAAGAGCCCGGGGACCGACAACAGGTGGCCCAAGAATAACATTCACACACAAGGCCCAACGCAGAGCGGAAAGGCAGCCTGCCGCCCACACAAGGGAGAGCAGACAGCACTGAATGACCTTCCATTCCAACTCCGAAACCACAGCTCTACGACAGAAGCCGGTGAATACAGCCATTGTCCAAGAAAAGACCAACACAGGCATGCCGAGGAGACCGACCACAGGGCAGATAGCGCATATCACAGAAGCACACAACGGACGGGGAGGAAAAAAATAACACTCCCCCATGTCGGCCACATGCAAGTTAATTGGAAGGAGTCACACATCACTGACCTTGAACTGTCTGAGAAGCATGTGGGATGAGGGCCCATGTCCTCCGCACAAGCCAACAGAACACAAGTCCTGTCTCCCTACGACTACACAGAGCTCACAGCAACCTCGGAGCGTGCACATTGCAGACTGCACACACAGCCGGAGCACGCCACCACAACGCACCGCTGCGAAATGGCAACCGCAACACACCTACCCAACTACGCCGGACAGCTCAAGCTGTACAAAACCAACCTGATACATATATTGGGATGCGATCTCTTGTCCCTGCTGAACGTAAGTTACCGACTGACTTACCGCATCACATTGTTCAGCTGCGTCATGCCCGTCTTCTACTGTCGGAGGTGTCCCTACCATCATCCCGTGGAGATATGCCTCTCCAACCCGGCATGTCTAAAGGCGGACCTGCTACCACTACTCCTCCCTCTGGACGCACACGACAGGGCCTGCTCTGCCTATGGGGGCATGGCGTATGTGGCCAACATCGCACCCGCACTGAAATGGGACCACTGTGCCTCCACACGACGGATCATCGAGAACAGCTACATCGAATGTCACCCAGCATGCCCCATCATGGTCCTCCAAGGGACAACTTACGAACAACACCTTGACAGCCACCATCCGCTACATTGGCTGGCAAACATGTACACCACCAATGACATGGAAGCCCTGCTGGACGGCATCGCATACCTGACAACCTGTAAATTCGTCGGACCACAACGCAGGTTCCCCGATTGACCTATGATGTCCAACCCCGCACCCATGCTTAGCTTCCGCACGGACTGGCCAGTCACCACCACAACAGCCATACCAAACGACCGGCAACAATTACCACACCATCAACGACATCGCCATGACATCGGATATGACCGGGACATGCACACTGTTCCCCATCACATCCAGGAACACTGCATGCATCGTGGGAGGCAGTGGCATGGGGTCTGTGTATCGCACCCACATGGACGGAACTGCACGAACAACCAGGACACGACATGGATCCAGCGCCCATGGACACACACACCGCTCAGTGGACATGAATAGGTCGCCTGGAGTCTGTGGGTGCTGCACCCCTCCCACCCCCGCCCCGGGAATCCCATACCAGGACCCTTGCATGGACGACAAGTGCATACAACAACAACACGACCCCAGTGACTGTGACATGTCCAGTAACCACCACATTGCAACAACAAGTGGCACGCCGCTGCATGCACGCAAGCACATGCCCTGATGTCATCTCACATGCACGCGTGCATGAGGAACAACCGCAGCAAACCTGTCACATGGAACTGAGATGGACTGTGCCCATGATGCCAAGCGGTCTGGTAGGCTACATGTATACCGTCTGTGTCAAAGTCCGCAGCTCCGCAGCTATACGTAAATGTACATTAGCACAGCCTTGGCCAAGCAGATGTAACTCTGAAGCCCACATCCCACATGCAACAGCCAATCACATGTAACCCCACACCCTATCCCATTTGCAATCATGCTCAGTATATCCTCAACATGTATTCCGCTGCCAGTAGTGTCCACTATACTGCATCACAGAGGACAGAAGACTCAATATAATGTTTGAAACCAAAACTGTCTCCGCTGACTCATTTCACAAGTACGAATGAGAGAGGATGAGAGTATGTGAAGTACACGGCAGTCGTGACATGACCATGTAGTCCACTGGTATTGGATGTCAACGCAAATGAGTAGCACAACTGTGGAAGACACACATGTGTCGTGTGAAGTCGTATGGACGCAGTGCTCAGGTGGGTGGGTGTGACGGGTAGATGCGCACATGCCAAGTTGGAGCACGCCGTGTTGGGAGGGGTCATGAACAGTACACCACCGCTTCCCTGGGCATTGTGAGAGGACACCTGTCGGGGGAGGTGAACACGTGTGTGCACAGCAGCCGGGCACACGTACAAAGCGGTACCAGGCGCACCTCAGCCCACCCTCTGTGGACAAGCTGGATCCTGTTATGCGCCCGCCATGCCCCTTGACAAGGCACACACAGCCCCAGTCGACCAGGTGTAACCCCAACATAGTCAATCTGCACAGGCGATACAGGGCACGGGATGGCAGTGGAGCATGGTGTGTGAGAGGTCTCCTCGCGCTCCTCCTGGTCATATCACGCAGGCAATAGAACCTCAACGTCTAGCATGGCACAAGTCAAATGGAAGTGTAGGGGGACGCACCACAGCACGAGCAGCACTGACGTCACGGGAGGTGGCTCGCACCATCCCATCCATTGCCCATTATACCAACCACGCCACATGCCATTGCGACTAAGTGCAAGCGCGTGCGCCACCACCCCCGAGCCCTCCCCAGAGAGGCCAAAGAGTGAATGTGTGGGCCATCAGTCACAGACGGACGCGGCCTGGCCGCAAGGGCAGCCACAGCCACTGGGTGTCGCAGGTGGCGGATCCGGAAGGCGAAGACTGTGATGCATAGTCCATGCAGGCCGGGTCTCCATTTGGGGCACCACGCAGGTGGACGGCGTCCCGCAACACATCATACCCTGAGACAGCCCACTCGTGCAACTGGACCCACACATACACTCCTTGCCCTCTCTGGTGCGAGCTTGGGGCTGCCTGTGCAAGCGCTAGCCTCGCAGGTGCACATGCATATTGGGGGAGCGAGGGGAGGACATGAGGGCTGGGGCGAAGATGACTGTATCACTGTCAGTGAGTACAAGGGATGACCCAGATGTGGAAAGGAAGAGACGTGTCCCGTGTGTACTGCAACTAGTCGCCAATCCAACTACCCCCCATGTCCGGAATGTAAGCCCGCACCTAGGCCCGCCCATCCGCCACATCGAATATACCACCAGCACGACAACCTTCCCATTCGAAACACTGACTGGGGGTGGCGACCAGTGAACAATCATGTGTAGCCTACCCACGCGTACATGTGGGCCCTCCATGATCCATGTCACCTGCGGCAAAGTCATGACATGCGCAATGAGGGAAGTGAGGAGAGCTGTCCGCCCCACGCACAGAAGGTGCATCAGCTCCACAGACCCAGCAGCGAGTCCAGCAGGGGTCACATGTGCAGGGGCAGCTGTGCCTGGTGTGAAGGCACATGCATATAGACAGCACATCGACCAATGTGTAGTCTGCCCACATCTACAGTCCATCATCATGCGGACATAGGAATTGAACACAGGGCAACACATCTTAGTGGGTGCACCCACCGTGACCAAAAATGCGCAATCATCGACGTACCCGCCCTGTGCATGGCCCCCCACCCAACGGAGGCACATCCAGTGCCACCATCCCACACACACAAGCCTTCCACGGAACATGCTGTGTCCAATGGTCAGTACAGAGTCAGCGCCCATATGGTGGATCCTGAACAGGAGACACATGCACACACATGCCAGCTCCCACTATGTACGTCTGCCACCTGGCACGTGCATTGTAACCTCTCACCTGTGACGTGTGACTGCAAGCACACAGCCGTCTTGGCATGGGGCTGTCAATGTGGACACCTGTCAATGTTTCGGGAGGTGTGATCCGTACAGTGCTGTACATAGGGTGCAGTGCTGACACCTACTACTGTCTCATATCCCCTCGTGCCACAGGTCCCACTTGTTTTGGCCGCTCAGCCTGTGCCCACATCGTCGTCGTCGTGTGCCATACTCATCCAGCCTCGGAAGCAGTTCCATGCTCAGCAGACATTCATGTTGCCGTGGCGTTGCCGCTTGACGAATATGCAGTCAGTCCCCATCAGCACGCCCCGCAAGTCATTGGGGCCTAGATCCCCATGTGCATGCACATGGCAGTGGTTTGTATCACTAGCCATTGCTGGGAGACCTGTGTAAGTGTATTGTGGCCGTGCCGTCCCAGCTTGACAGCTGGGCTGTGGCTCATGTGCTTGCTCAGTCATGTCAGTGATGTGTATGCGAAATTGCTATGTGTTGTGTTGCTTTGACATGTGTCCACTGCCATTTTCCCTAGGCGGAGACCGAACATTGACCGCCCATACCAATTGCTGGCGGACATGGACGATACAGAGGTCATTAGGAAGTTTCGGCTGGACAGGCCAACCCTGCATCGACTGTGTGCCATGTTGGAACCCCATCTCCGTCCCCGCAGGGTGTATCCGACAGCTGTCACCCCCACGGCTAAGGTGATGGCCGCCATGCATTTCTTCGCCACTGGGTCATTCCAGCACACAGTGGGCAGTGGAGGAGGGATGTCCCAGCCCATGTTCAGCAAGGTGCTGAGGGATGTACTGGCAGCCATGATGCTGTACCGAAACAGGTACATCCGCTTCCCCAGGGCTCGTGAATTGGCGGCAGTGAAGGGTGCATTCTATGCCCTTGGCAGAATCCCACACGTCGTTGGAGCCATTGACTGCACACATGTTGGCCTTGTTCCACCACAGGCCACTGAGCACCTGTACCGCAACAGGAAGCACACGCACTCCCTGAATGTGCAAGTGGTGTGCCTTGCGGACATGGTGATCACCCACATGTGTGCAAAGTTCCCAGGCTCGGCCCATGATGCACACATAATGCACAACAGCATCTTGCCACGACTGATGTCCAATCTGCAACAGGATCGTGGCTGTATTGTCGGTGAGTATGTGGAGTGGTGTAGTGTGCTGGTTGTGCGATGCTGTCCCCTGTCCAGTTGGAATAGCAACGGTTCTCTGTGTCCCTCACACCCAGGTGACTCTGCGTACCCGAATGGGGCATGGCTGCTCAGTCCATTGAGGAATCCTCGCACCCCAGCAGACGATCGCTACAATGAGGCACATGGGAGGACCAGACGTGTGGTCGAGCGTACCTTTGGCCTCCTCAAGTCCAGGTTCAGGTGCCTGGACCGCACCGAGGGTGCGCTGGCGTACTCCCCACAGAAGGTGTGCCAGATAGTGGTGGCGTGCTGCATGCTGCACAATCTGGCCATTCGGAAGCAGATCCCCCTCATCGTGGATGACGGAGATCAACCAGGGCCCCAGCCTGCAGACCAGGACAGCTCGAGTGAGGAGGACAGCGGAGAGGAGGAAGCTGGTAATGTGCGGCAGCAGCTCATCGCCCACTACTTCACTTGACGGTGAGTGTCCATGTACGACGGCTGATGTGGCTGTATCTGTGCAGGTGTGTGTGTGCTGTGTCAGGGTGGCCGTTTGTTCACTGCGTGCTGTGTGTCAACGCTCCATGGCCAGGGTAGTATGCCACTGTTGGTGGCTGTGGCATTGTGCCCTATTGCTCTGTGCGATGTGTGTACATTGCTTGTAGTTGTTGACATGTACTGTGTGATGGGTGTGTGACACACTCATTGAATGTGCTCCTGTTCTGTCTCCCACCCCTAGGTCCCTACAGGCCCTCCGGTTCCATTGCCATGCCACGCATCAGGTGCCTTTCCGCCCAAGGTGGCCGTTGTATTCCGTACAAATAAAACACAGGGCACAAACAGCAGTTTGTGTAAGAGGTGCATTTATTTCAAACTGTGACATGTGATTGTGTGCGAGGTGATGACAAAAGTGGTGCGTGCAGTGACAATGAGCTGTCGGTCACGGCTGCGTGATGCTCAGGGTGTACCCACTTGTTCCATGTCCATGGTCCTACAGACACATGCCATCCAGATGGCTGTGTGGAGTGGGATCGTAGTCCAAGTCAATGCAGTGGGTGGTCAAGGAAGGCTGGCTGGCTGCCTCACTTGCGTCTGGAGCGTGCGTAGTCCTCCCGGGAGATCTGTTTGTACTTCGGACGGCCCCTTCCACGTTTGGGAGGGGGGTGTGTGGTGGCGACCTGCTGGTGGGGGGTGAGGTGTGCTCACTGGCTGTGGACGCAGGGGTACTGGACACTGCTGCTCGACCCTGCGCCCCGGCAGGTGGTGGCGGTGGTGGAGCTGCTGTCCCTGGCTGTGACCTCACCACCAGCTGGCCCATGAGGTCCACGAGTTGGCCCATACGGGCGTCCATGGACCTCAGCACCCCCAGCACCTCCCGCGTGTCTGAAGCAGACCTGGCCCATTGTCCTTGGGCCTCTTCATAGGCCCCAAGGACTCTGGCCATTTGAGGCAGGGCATGGCTCCCAGGGAGACTTGCGTTTCCCTGACCCTGCTCCTCCTACCAGTACTGCTGCCACTGGCCTGCCCACTAGCCACATTGCTCACCACGGTCCTCGCTGTGGCTCCCAGGGTGGATCCAGTCGGCCGGGCCACCACCTGCGCTGGGGCTGGTGCCAGCGAAGACGTGGTGGTGGTGGCGGCGGTGGTGGTCGGTGCGGCGATGGTGGCGGTTGCGGCAGTGGTAGTGGCCGCAATGACCGTGGGTGTGGCCGCAATGACCGTGGGTGTGGCCGCAATGTCCGTGGGTGTGGCCGCAACGACAGTGGCAGCAGGGGGCTGGGAATGTTCAGCAGCCCTGGATGATGGGTTGGTGGGTAGGAGGGGTCCTGGGGAGCGGCTGGGCCCTGCCACACCAGATGGGCCTGCTTGGTGGTCCGTGTCCGAAGAGGAGGACAGATCCTCCACATCCGTGTGTCCTCGTTGGGGGCTTGTAGGCTGGCTGTGCTGGCTGCTGTCTCCATCCCCAGCATCCAGCAGTTCGTCACCTGTGGAGAGAATGAGATTTGTTATTGTGTTGCACCTGGCGAAGTATGTATTTGTCGTCTGACATTAACAGTTCGTCCAATCTCGTACATGGGTTTCCCGGAGGCGTGTGTGTGGCTGTACCATTTGTAGTTGTGTGTGCTTGGCAATGGGACTGTGTGCTGTGCACATGTGGCATGGGACGGATTGGCCATGCCGATGGGTGTGTTGCTGTGCCCCTACTTATTGTGACTCTGGTGTATGCGGGCTCCTGGCCCATCCTGGGTCTGGTTTGTACTTTGCTTTTGGTGTTCAAATGGGACGCTTAGGAACGCATATGGCAACATGGGGGCCATGCCCCAGATTCGCATTTGGGAGGGAATATGCTTTTGGGGTACATGCTGTGAGCCATGGGTGCCGAACGTGACATGTGTTGTGGCAGCATGACAGTGCATGGTCTGAGGTGTGTGCATGCCTGACATGGCCTGCATATTTGCTGTCTGTTGTGATTACTGGACATGGCATTGGACGCATCGTTATGAGTGAGTGATGGTTGTGTGCCAGCCAACGTATTGCAGTTGTCCCATCTCCTTGGTGTGCGTGCTGCCCTGTGCCATGTGCATCACTGCAGTGCTCGTGGGGGGTGTGGCCCATGTTGTGTGTTGTTGCTCACAGTGTGGCATGCGCTTCATTGACTTCTGGCACATGGTTGGTCATGGGCATGTATCTTAGCGTGACTGCTGTATGTGTGGCAGCTGTGCGGATGACATGCCTTTCATGAGACTGGGGCTGACGGATGGGATGGATGGTATGTTGTATGTGCATGGTGTGTCTGTGTGTTTGATGGGTTCAGTGGTGTTCGTGTGCATTTATGTTGTTCCGCTCTGTTGCGTCTAGTGTTGTTTGTCTTACATAGGCGTAGTTGTGGGGTGTGTGGTTGACAGGCAGTAGGGGCTACATGGACAGGACTTCAATGGTGTTTCGGTTGTGTGTGATGAGTTGCACAGTGGCTGCCGTGTGGTACTATATTCAGTGTGGCTTGTGCATGCAGACGTGGCTCCTTGGGTGTTGCTGTGTCTGTGATGGGTCATGTGAGGTGTGAGTCTGTGGTTCATGTCCGTGTGCACATTGTTCACTTGTTCGTGACGGTGGGCGGTGCTGCGTGTTCGTCTGCTACGTGACATGTCCCATGTGTTGGTCGTGTTACGGTCCTCATGCCTCCAGTAATCCAGCCCTGTCCAGTTTCCCACCTGCAGGTTGTTCGGGCGTGCACTGTACTGGATGCCACATGGTTCTAAGCGGGGGTGCTCCATGTTGCAGGTCTGTGGGGGTGGGGGGGTGTTGTGGGTCGTGGTGGTGGCTGGACACCCACTGACACCGATTGTTGTGGATCGTGATGTCTACCTTTCGGCTGTCGGTGTGCACTGCGGTGGCTGACACGTGGCTGTGGGGGGTGGGGGATGCTCCTCCTTGCTGTGCTGTGGGACTAGGGGCCTGGTGTGTGTTGTACTTGGGCTGTCCACCCTCCCACCCACTGCACTTTGTGTTCCTGCCACTTACCTGTTACTTGTCAGTTAGTGCAGCTATGGCGGACACATGGGTGTGGTGGGTGCTCATTGTGGCGCTTCTGGCATACTCGGGGACCTGTTGGTGGTTACGTGGCTGGCTGAGTGTACACATGTCCCCACGTATCTTACAGTTGTTCGGTTTGGGCTGTGTGTGGTGGTGTCTGTTGCATGTGTGTGTGATGTGTTGTGTATTGTGTGCTGGACATGGGGGTGTTTGTCCCTGGGAGCTGTGGCATGGTGGTAGTGCATGTGAGTACATAGCGGTGTGCTGGTATACATTAGTTTGTACTTACCAGCCTCCACTCCCCTGCTAATCCGGCGAGGATCTCCGGATGTATAATGACTCGCACCTTCTCCTCCCACGCTTTGAAGGTCTTGAAGAGCGCGGGATTCCCTCCGCCAGTGATGGCTGCCAGCTCTCTGTTCTTGCTCTCCTTCTTCTTGACCAGGCTCTTGACGTCATTCCACCGTTTGTTGATTTCAACTCTGTTCCTGGGCAGGGTCCCGACTGCATTGACCTGGTCTACGATCCGGTTCCACATTCTCTTTCTGGTGGCTAGTGGTGTGTGCTGGACCAGGTTCCCATAGATTTGTGGGTGCACCTTGATGATCTCGTCGACCATGACCGTCAGCTCAATGGGCGTGAACTTGGGCATTCTTTGTGGTGCCATGGTGTTTGTGGTGCTGGTGCGGTGTGTGTTGTGTAATGTGCAGGGGGTTTGTGGTGCCGGTGTTTGGTGGTGGTGGTGGTGGTTGTGATGTGTGCGTTTCTGTGGTGTGCTGCTGTCCTTGCTGTGTCACTGTGTCCTCTCCTCTCCTCTCCTCTCTAGTTTGCAATGTTGCAAGGGGTTGTGGTCTGTGGGAGTGCTGCTTTTGTACTTACCTATGTGGGTGTGTCCTCATGGTCTGTTGTTTTCAGGTGTGTTGTGTCTGGTGTTCTGGCCTTTGTAGTTTTTGTTTGTCCAGGGGGGGTGTTTTCGGGATGTGTACTGTGCTTGTGTATTTGTGCGTGCCTTGTTGTGTGGACTTGTTGGCCATGTTGTGTGCAATTGTTTTTGTCAGCGGATGGTTTCTGTGCAGGGACGTGGGCGCCATGGCTTCTGCCGTGTCGATTCTCATCGGCGTTGTTTGCGCAGGCGGGCGGTATATTTGTAGTTTTCCCGCGCTCATGGCGGTGCGATCGTAATCTCACGTGCGGTGTGTTGGCCGTGAGGGCGGGCGGTTTTGTGTTGTCGTGCGTGTTTCCGTCCGTGGCGGGCGGTTTGACTCCGACTCGGACGATGGCGGGCGGTATCTTGTGTGATTTTCCCGCCAATGGCGGTTTTCGGTTTGTGTCATCGTAATGGCGTGGTCGGTGTTCAGACGGTGTGTGCGGGCGGATTTTTGCCGCTTCCATGCCTGGCGGATTTTTTTACGCCGGGTATCGTAATGGGCCCCTTAATTATTTATTTTAAAAGTACTTTACTTATCTTTTATTGAGTTATAACATTTGCTTTATATTTTACTTACTTTTTAAAGTTGAAATCTGACTTTTCAATGTGGAAGTCCAATGATGTAGAAGCAATCCGGCAGAGATTTCCTTATTTTTTTATTTGCTGTTGTAGCATAAAAAATGTTAATTTTTGTTTAGTTTATATAGTGTTTGTCTAATTGATCTCTAAATCTTATTGGGTTATTTAAGTTGTAGGTGTTTTTTATTGGTTGTTACTAATGTTTGTCAATTATTTTGGCAGTTGTTTCCTTATTTGGGAAATGCTAATTAATTTTCAGTTAACCGTTTTTTTATTCTTTGTTAATTTAAAAGTATGATAGTATATAATTTGTAATTTATATTGTATTTAAGGTATGAAAATAGTTATTTTGTATATATTCTGTTTGTAATGAGGAATTAATTTGGTGGTTTTACTTGTGTTAAAGTTCATTTGTTTATTTATAATTTTTTTAATTTTAATTGTGTATATTTAATATGTTGTGTGTGTTTGTGATATTGTTTATATTTTATTTGTTATGTATTGTGTTATTTGAAATATTTTTAAAGTGTCGATATTTTAGTTTTGATGATATTTGTGTGGTCTATATTTTTGATTTCGATATTTGTGTTATTTTGTATGTTTATTTAGTGTCAACGATACTAGTTTTAACATATCGATGTTTGTGTCTGACGATATTTGTGTTTCGATATTTGTGCATTTTTTTAACTAAGTATAGCATATCGATATTTATGTTATCGATATTTGTGTCTCAATAATTTTGTATGTCGATATTATGAATGTTGATATTGTGACAGTGATTCCCAGTTTCGGTCCGAGGCTGAGACTCTGATGCTTCTAAAGCTAGGAGGCAAAGGGTAGAATATGGAAGGCAGGAGTCTGCGGACAGACGCCCTTAGGGGCCTATACAACACTAAAAGAAAATGCTCTTGAAAGAGAAGACGGACTGTCACAGAGATGTGGAAATTAAATGGTGGATGCATGTAGGAAAAATAAGCAACCTACCGTTCTATAATAGCCAGAGGTCTTTTTCGAGTAATGCAAGTGTTTTTTTGGAAGAATACGACTCACACTGTTTTAAAAATTTAGAAATAAGTACAGGTTCTTAATTATGAACACAGCTCAAAACCATTGTTTGCAATCTGTAAAATGTACACCATTGTTTAAATCTTTTAAACGACACAACTATGTTTGATGATTCCATGTAAGCAGCCCTGCCCTTCCAACATGAAGCGTGGTGGCCGTGAAGCGGGAGCCATGCTTATAAAAGGCATGTGGCAGCACACGCACATATGGAAGTACCCCTTGTCAACATGCAGGCTGCAAACAAAACAAGCCACAAAATATAAATAAGCGTGAAGCACGTCATTATTCAAGCAGCACAAGTCTCCTGACATAAGAGGAGCACTTCTGAGACAATTTGCTGGCACTGCTGTGTCAACAAAGGGAGATTCCAACATGGGTCCCCAGAGTGAGAGGATGTGGCACAGCAGTCAAATTTGCTGACTCGGGAGCTGGGGATCCATGTTCTAGCCTCAGCATAGGCTCAACATCCTGTGACTCTGGCAAATCACTTAGGGGCCGATCACTATGGCGGGCGGATCGCCCCGCCGGGCCGGCGGTGGTCACCGCCGGCCTGGCAGGGGCGATCCGCCCGCCATCCCAACAGCAAAGACCCCCCGCCATATCATGATGGCTGGGGGGTCCGCGGCGAACGGAAAGACCGTCCGCCGCTTTTCCGCCGGTCGATTCATCGACCGGCGGAAAACGTGCTGAATATGGTGGCGGTGTCTGGAAGACACCGCCATCCATATCACGATGCAGGCTGCGAGCAGCCTTTCCATGGCTGCATTGCCGCCATGGAAAGGCTGGCGGTTCGTGCTGTTGGGGGCCCGTTGCGGGCCCCCAAGGTGTTAGGTGGGTGGGGGGTGTACATGGGGGGTACCTATGGTACCCCTCTGCATTTGCATGTACAATGTGGCAGGCACCGCGCGGTGCCTGTCACGTTGTGCATGTAAATGCACAACATGTATTTTTACATTGCGGCGGGTGCTGCTTGCAGCACCGCCCGCCGCAATGTAAAAATACGGGATGCGCCCGCCAGTGTGGCGGGCGGATCCTAATGTGTATTGCGGGACCGCCGCACCTATGGCGGGCGGTCCCTTTTGCAAATGCGATGGCAGGCGGACTTTGTCCACCCGCCATCGTGATCGGCCCCTTAATCTCCCCCGTACCCTTGCTATATAAATCTCCTAATTTAAATTAAGCAAAAAAGGCAGTGATCTTGGGGGCGTGGTGGGGTGGGCAAAAAGTGTTGAGGGAGGGGTGAGGGGTGAGGAGAGACGGCACAGGGAGATTAAGTGTGAGAAGCGGTAATTTAAATTAAACAAAAGAAAAAATGAGCAGCGACCTCGGAGGGATAGTGGAGGTGTGCAAGCAGTGTTGTGGGAGGAGTGATGGGGTGGGGAATGGCACAGGGAGATTAAGTGACGGCAGGGCAAATGAAGCTGCCGAAGCAGAGTAAACAGAAGACTTAACGAGCAGAGGCAGGCCAACAAAAAAATAGAGTACCCTCAAAGCTCTTTAAATAACCTGATGAGTAAGACCACATGTAACAGGGGCAGTCCTCATGGAGGATACAAAAGTCCAAAAGGAGGGACTACTAAGCATATTCACCAAACAAAAGGCGGCATTTCCAAACGAACCAATTACAAAGATGGGCGGTGCTCAAAGCCCATATTCTAGATACAGCATGTCTCGAAGAGACAGCACATGTACTACCTAGCCGAGACGTAAAAAGGATCTATGGAGTTTGATACGGAATCCTGCAACTGATTTATAGGTTTGAAGCTCAGATTGTAGGGCTGTCAAAAACATTTGGGGGAGGTGAGAGACAGTGATAAGTCATCCACAAACTTAGAGATTTAATGCTCAACTGAGCTAAAAGAGAGTCAGTGGATGAGAGCACTGCTCGTATTCTGCCGGCTAGGGGATCAATGCGGAAGTCAAATAAAAATAGGAAGAGGGGGCACCCCTGCCTTGTGCCCTGTTCCAGATTGAGGTATTCAGAAGCCGTCCCATTTACCAACACCGTGGAGCAGGGATGGGTATAGTTGGCCTGGACCCTGGCTATAAAGCGGTCTCAGAACCCAAAGCGATGCAGCGTATGGGAGAGGAAGGGCCAATCTATCCAGTCAAATGCCTTCTCGCCATCTAATGCCAAGAGTACAGTTGGTATATGTTTTTAGTAGCTTTTTTGACTAAGTCGATCACCCTTCTCAAATTAACATGTGTCTGTCTCCCTTTGATAACGCCGGACTAATCCAAATGGATCAGTTCTGGCATGATGTTTCCAACCTGTTGGATAATATTTTGGTGTACAGTTTAGCATCAAGATTAAGGGGGTCATTATAATAGCGGGCAGGACCGCCGCACCGCTTGCGGGCGGTCCCGTTTGCCGTTGTCGTAATGATGCCCTAAGTAAGGCAATTCGTTGGTATGACGCACAGAGGCTGGAATCTTTCCCTAGTTTTGGTATAACGGATATCAGAGCTTTTTCTCCCATCGATGGGGGTCACTGCATGTGCTTTGCCTATGTAATTAAACAGAGCTGTTAGATGTGGTGCCAGGTTGGAGCTGAAAGGTTTGTAAAATTGAGCAGTGAACCCATCGGGACATGGTGACTTATGCAATTTGTGTGTCGATGGCAACTTGGACCTCTTTGTTTGTTATGGAATTTTCCAAGGTTTCATTATAAGCTCTTGAGACTCGAGGCAATTCCACCCCCTCCAGATAGTGCTCTGCAGTGTCTGTAGGATCTGAGGTGTAATGACGTTTGTAGAAGTCACGGAATGCTCTGGCTTTTTCCTCCTCCATGTGAACCATTTCTCCATAATCCCCCTGTATTTGACCTATGCATTCTCGTTTCTGTTTGGCTCATAGCTGTCTCACTTGTTGTGACCCCACTTTATTACCCTGTTCATATGTAGTCTTTTTAAGATTTAGTAGCGTCAGTTCTGCTCCATTAGTGGAAATGGCATTAATTTTCCCCCATAAGGCCGTGATTTTCTTCTGGAGAGTCAGGGTGGGAGAAGCTTTGTGGACCTGCTAAGCTAGGAAGATTTCAGCCTCCAGTGTTTGTCATTCTCAAGCCTTTTGTTGGGTTACAGTTGTCATCAGCAGAATGCATTTCCCCCAATAACCACCTTGAAGGCCACCCATATTGTTGAGGGGTTAGTGTCTTAGGTGTTGTTCATTTGGAAGTAGTCTCTAATTGTTTTACAGAGCTCATCTCAAAAGAGACGGTCTTGTGTGAGGGGGTTTGGAAAGAATCATCTACAGAAGGTGGATTTCAGAGCGTGCCATTCCAAAATAACCTCCACAGTGGCATGAGAGTGTGATGGGATGAATGGTGGCAGCTGACTGATGAAAATATAGTCTATTCTAGAGTATGTATGGTGGGAGTAGGAAAAGAAAATGTAGTCTCGGGTGGTGGGTGGACAGATCTCCAAGCATCCAACAGACCCAGTTTTTGAAGTGCCTGCTTCGTGTTTTTAGTGAAAATACCCACGTGTTCTGTGAGCGTGGGTCGTGTCTAGGGAGGAATCCCAAACCAGGTTGAAATCTCCCATCAGTACAATGTCACCTTCAGCAAATTCACCTAATAGGGAGAGGACGGAAAAGAGAAAGTCAGACTGACCGGAGTTAGGAGCATAAAGGGAGGCCACTGCACATTTGCTCCTCTTGATATTCCCCTTAACCATTATTATCCTCCCTTCCTTGTCTGACTTGATGTCAGTGATTTGAAATTTCACGGAGGAGTGAAAAATGAGAGTTACCCCATTGTGTTTAGTGGTGGCTGTTGATTGATATATTAGGGGTATGGCATGTGCTGCAGTTTATGGTTCTCACTGCGCTTAAAGTGAGTTTCTTCTAGGGCTATGACATTGAGGTAGCGGTCTAGGATGTATTTCCAAAGTTTGTGGTGCTTAGCTGGGGATTTAAGTCCCTTAATGTTCCATGATAGGGAGTTCAGGACCATTGAGGGTTGAGATATGTGGAGTTTGTTAGAGGCCTTCCCCATGATAGCCAGGGAAAAGTCCGATCCATTCTCTGCACCTCAAACAGCAAATCTCCGATCCCTTAGCACCGCTTCCCACAACTCCCATGCTCCCTCTCAAAATTACATCTCCAGCCATTCAACCAGTCTAAAAACAAAAAAACCATTAAAACATGAGAGTATAAACTCCCCATAACAGTACTCGTACATGTCAAACTCAATAAGTTTGGGCGTAATGGACACAAATCCACTACTGAATTCCGCAGATTGCATTTGAGTAGCAGAAATGTTTGGCAACTACCATTAGGTAAATCAAGATTAGCAGCAGCATGCCATCGAAAGTTAGGTTAAACAAAAGCAGATGTCTGGATAACAAGTGCGTGAGTCATATTTGTGGCTTGTTTAAGCATCGCTGATTAATCACAAGGCAAGCTCAAAGCTTGGGTCAGGTTCAGAGATGTGTACCATGGATTGTCCCCTAAGGAGATTGTGAAAGAGGAATGTTAGAGCCCAACCTAAATGTCATAATTTTCCAAATCATTTCCCTCTTTTTTGCGATTGCCATGTGCTCTTGGCAGACTTGCTTGTGGGTCCCTCAGGGGTGTCCCCCCTCCACTCCTCTGAGCTTTGGGGATCAGACAGCATCAGACCCAACAGTGACGCAGCATCTTCCAGGTTTGTAAAATGGTGCAGTTTGTTTCGAAAGTCAAAAGCAATGCCGAAAGGGTAGGTCAAGCTGACATAGTCTTGGCGCATGATTTCAGTCAGTGGTTTAAATTGCAGGCATTTGGCCAGTGTGGTGGGGGCAATATCTTGGAAGGGGGAGTACATTGTCTTGTTTTCATGCTGCTTGTAAGATGAGTTATTTAGTATTGATGGAGAATAGTTTAGTGAGGACATTTCTGGGTTGTTTCCCACCACTAACAGTTGGCGAGCCTAACCTGTGCCCCCACTCCAGCCGTACCTCTGCCCGGTCCCCACCCAGGAGCACCAAAAACATGCCCACGATGAAGGCCTCCAGGTCAGGCCCCTCGATCCCTTCCTCCAGGGCTCAAATTCGTATGTTGTCAAGCCCGGACCAGTTCTCCAAATTTTCGCCTTTCAATAGGGTTGTTTACAGGTGGGTATGGAGCTGTTCCATGGCATATTCCTTAGGACTGATTCTCTGTTCCAGGCCTTGGTACTTCATTTTGAGGTGAGTGTGCGCATGTCAGCATAGTCTACGTCGGTTTGAAAGGAGATCAGTCGGGAGTTGACGTCTGCCTTAAAGGTTTCAAAGGAGGCAGCAAGGTTTGCTTATAACTCTTCCCTAAGTTCCTTCTTAAAGTCCCAGAGGAAAGAAAGGAGATCCTCTTTCGTTGAGGTCTTCTCTGTTCTGGAACTGGAGTCGGTGCCAGAAGTCCTTGCCTCTGCCAGGATAAAATAGCTAGATACCCTGTTGGCTTGTGTCTTCTTTGGCAGCATAAAGGGATTCGAAGCGCGCTGGTCAAGGGGCCCCAGGGGTGTCGCTGCCAAGGAAGCCACAGTAAGGGTTGTGCAGATGAGCTCAGGACAGCGCTATAGCCCGTGTCTTAAGTGGAGTGTGTATCACAGTAGTGATGTGTAGAGAGCGAGGGCCTCATAGCATGTCTTGACAATACCTGTGGAGCAGGTCTTCCTTCGTCAGTCCCTGTCTCTCTGAGATGTTCTGTGGTTTGTCCACTGTAGCAGTTATTTCAGGGAGTGCCCCGGTCACCAGGAGTAAGTAGGCTGCATTTTGGGTAGGTCCAGTTCATCTGGGATGGGGTTATGACGGGCCGGTTCGTTGGGGGCAGAGACCAGTGACCCGCCAGCTGGTGGTCTATGGGGGCACTATCTACTCACCAAGAAGCCCCCGCCATTACAAGGTCAGGCACAAATTGGTCGATCTGCATAAGGAGCCCTCGCCCCGCGCCCCTGAACATACCCCTGCGGATGACTAGTAGATAGACCACGGTCTACCTCTGGAATATCCAGCAAAGACAGTAAATGCCGCTATCACCGGTGCAATTGCACCCCAGGACCAGTTGTTGCCATGCTTCTCCAGGCCGCTGGGACTCACACAGGGAGAGATGGCTGTGTACTTCATTCTATGAACCCTAGACGAGGCGCTCATAGTGCTGAGGGTTCCTGCATATCGTGTCTGCAAGAAAAGTTGCAGAATTCAGCCGGATGGCGCTGGATCCCTTGAGTCTGCAGTAAACTCTGCGGAGCTTCAGTGGATCATGTCCGCACAGCCTTGATGGATGGCGACGCTCCCCCAGAATTCTAATTAAAAATCCAACTTCACCATAAGCTACGGTTTTAAATTGTGATTCCAGAGACAGTAAATATGAACTGGTTACCTATTCCCATTTGGAAATTACACTTATAAACTGTAATAAGGTACCTCCAATCTTATCCTATGGGAGAGGTAGGCTTTGCAGTAGTGAAAAACAAAGTTAAGAGGTTTATACTACCAGGACATGTAAAACTCAAAAGTACACACAGTACGTTTTAAATTATTATTTTTTTTCTGAGTTTTATATAGCGCAAACTAGACCTGAGACATCGGGTATCAGTGCGCTTTACATGAGCACCAGTTTCGTTACAGTTGAACACATTCATTATTTTGTTAGGCACTGAGAGATTAAGTGATTTGCCTAGAATCACAGGATGTTGAGCGTCGTTGCTGAGACTCGAACCCGGTTCCCCAGGTCCGAGGTCGAGCGCTCTAGCCGTAAGGCTACATCCTCTCCCCTGACCTATGGGCTGTCCAGGACCTACCCTAGGGGTGACTTATATGTATTAAAAAGGAGGTTTTGGTCCTGGAAAAAGGGTTCTAAAACGGCACACACAGGCTCTTAAATGGCAGACTTGAGAATTGTAGAGTACTACTTAAGTGGGTGGCACAGCCAGTGCTGCAGGCCCACTAGCAGCATTTAATTTACAGGCACTGGCAACATGTAGTGCCACTTTACTAGTGGCTTACAAGAAAATTAAATATGACAATTGGGTATAAGCCAATGTTACCATGTTTTAGGGAAACAGCACAAGCACTTTAGCACTGGTTAGCAGTAGTAGAGTGCACAGAGTCCTACGGCCAGCAAAAACAAAGTCAGCAAAAACAGGAGGTCTGAAGGCAAAATGTTAAGGGGAAACCATGCCAAGAATGACATGTCCATTATAAACATATCCACTTCTAAATCAGCAGCCAGATCGTGCATAGGCACAGATCTTATTGAATCAGAGAAAGAGATATCACTGCGGCTAGACGACTCCTTACTCTTTATACCATGGATAGCCGACCCACCAGAATGTCTTTGAGTTGTTTGTAAAAATTAAATACAGGATGTAATCTGCCCTAAACTTTCACATCATCTTTGCAACAGTGGGACATTTCTTGCTGGATAATTATGGTGCGACAACTTAGTAGCCCTGTTGCAGTTGACAATTTTCCCACACTTTTTCCAAAATTTTCATTTTTACAACCAACGTGTCTATGTCTTCTATTATGTTGCTGTGTCTCATCAACAATGGAAGCTCTTAGTGACTTCATTGTTTCATTTAAATTGTCAATACTATTAATCATAACAGACATGCCTTCATTCATATTTCATGAAAGCATGGTAATCGCATTCAATTGTTTTATTTAATGTCTAACTTTCATTTTTTCAATTTTCAAAAATTCTGATTTAGATGCGTGGCACCTGAATCAGCAAGTCTGGTTGGAAACTCTCATCGGAGTGGTTAAAATCTTTGACTCCTGAGTCTCTGTATGAAAGAGTTTGATATACATAGGGGCCGATTCCGATCCCGGTCGGAGGCGCACCTAATACCATTCGGCCGGGGAAAAAGCCAGGCGAATGCCTGTTTCCCGACCGATTCGCACATACGTCCGAACGAGCAAGTACGATGCGCACAACTGCCCAAATCCCGACCCAGTCGTACTCACCCAATACAGGTCCTGTTCTCCGACCGAGGCGGATCCGGAAACGCAGAATCGAGTCGCACGGAAGCCAAAATGCAGCCCCATCCGGCCGGACAAGTACGATGCACCATCCGTACGTGCCGAACCCGTCGCTACGCACGGCACGTCAAAGCATCCGGGAGAGGCGCACATAAGCTCCGATTCGCGCCACGAGACGATCCTCGGCTACGAGACGAACACGCCAGCGACGAGGACGAGGCGAAGCAAAGAGAAAGACGAACGAGACGAACCAACCATGAATCCCATCGTGCCGATCCTACCAATATTCTACATCTATTACCGGAACTGACACGGACGCGTACGACGCAGAAGGTAAGTCAGACACCCACCACACAAACAAACCACACGTCCCCGACAAATCACACACACACATAGGGATGCAGAAATTACTTACACCAGCAACAGCAGCACCATAGGGGCGGGATGGCTATCACCAATGCCACATATACACATAGGGGCCTGGATGCCAACCACTAACACCACCCCTACCCAGGGGTGCTAGATGCCTGTCACTACTACCACCTCTACCCATGGGGGCTGGATGCCTACCACCACTACCACCCCTACCCAGGGGTGCCAGATGCCTACCACAACCACCACCCCTACTCAGGGGGTGCCAGATGCCTACCACTACCACCACCCCTACCCAGGGGGTGCCAGATGCCTACCACTACCACCACCCCTACTCAGGGGTGCCAGATGCCTACCACTACCACCACCCCTACCCAGGGGGTGCTAGATGCCTACCACTACTACCACCCCTACCCATGGGGGCAGGATGCCTGTCACTACTACCACCTCTACCCATGGGGGGCTGGATGCCTACCACCACTACCACCCCTACCCAGGGGGTGCTAGATGCCTACCACTACCACCACCCCTACCCAGGGGTGCTAGATGCCTACCACTACTACCACCCCTACCCATGGGGGCAGGATGCCTGTCACTACTACCACCTCTACCCATGGGGGCTGGATGCCTACCACCACTACCACCCCTACCCAGGGGGTGCTAGATGCCTACCCCTACCACCACCCCTACCCAGGGGGTGCCAGATGCCTACCACCACTACCACCCCTACCCAGGGGGTGCTAGATGCCTGTCACTACTACCACCCCTACCCATGGGGGCAGGATGCCTGTCACTACCACCACCCCTACCCAGGGGGTGCCAGATGCCTACCACTACCACCACCGCTACCCAGGGGGTGCTAGATGCCTACCACTACTACCACCCCTACCCATGGGGGGCAGGATGCCTGTTACTACTACCACCTCTACCCATGGGGGGCTGGATGCCTACCACCACTACCACCCCTACCCAGGGGGTGCTAGATGCCTACCCCTACCACCACCCCTACCCAGGGGTGCCAGATGCCTACCACCACTACCACCCCTACCCAGGGGGTGCTAGATGCCTGTCACTACCACCACCCCTACCCATGGGGGCAGGATGCCTGTCACTACCACCACCCCTACCCAGGGGGTGCCAGATGCCTACCACTACCACCACCCCTACCCAGGGGGTGCCAGATGCCTACCACTACCACCACCACCACCCCTACTCAGGGGATGCCAGATGCCTACCACTATAACCACCCCTACCCAGGGGGTGCTAGATGCCTACCACTACTACCACCCCTACCCATGGGGGGCAGGATGCCTGTCACTACTACCACCTCTACCCATGGGTGGCTGGATGCCTACCACCACTACCACCCCTACCCAGGGGGTGCTAGATGCCTACCCCTACCACCACCCCTACCCAGGGGGTGCCAGATGCCTACCACCACTACCACCCCTACCCAGGGGGTGCTAGATGCCTGTCACTACTACCACCCCTACCCATAGGGGGCAGGATGCCTGTCACTACTACCACCTCTACCCATGGGGGCTGGATGCCTACCACCACTACCACCCCTACCCAGGGGGTGCCAGATGCCTACCACTACCACCACCCCTACCCACGGGGTGCTAGAGGCCTACCCCTACCACCACCCCTACCCAGGGGTGCTAGATGCCTGTCACTACTACCACCCCTACCCAGGGGTGCTGGATGCCTGTCACTACTACCACCTCTACCCATGGGGGGCTGGATGCCTACCACCAACAACACCCCCACTCATAGGATTGGTAATGCATGACACAACAAGCACACACCAACATAAGGAATGCAACAAAAAGACATCCCCCAACACCATGACAAGCGTGTGTAGACTGTGTCAAATGCCTACAACACTGAACATGACTTTGAACATACAATGTGACCCCCTATCACATGTGTCACACATAAATGTGTGTGGCCCCCACAATGCAAGCAGACCATGACCACTGTGGCAATGGGGTCCAACCCCCATCATCACAGTGACCAAAAGGTAAGTGTGGGGTCCATAGCTGAAGCACATTTTGAACATTGTGGCAATGGGGTTTAAACCCCCATCATCACAGTGACCAAAAGGTAAGTGTGGGGTCCATAGCTGAAGCACATTTTGAACATTGTGGCAATGGGGTTTAAACCCCCATCATCACAGTGACCAAAATGTAAGTGTGGGGCCCATAGCTGAAGCACATCTTGAACATTGTGGCAATGGGGTCTAAACCCCCATCATCAAAGTGACCAAAAGGTAAGTGTGGGGTCCATAGCTGAAGCACATTTTGAACATTGTGGCAATGGGGTCTAAACCCCCATCATCACAGTGACCAAAAGGTAAGTGTGGGGTCCATAGCTGAAGCACATTTTGAACATTGTGGCAATGGGGTCTAAACCCCCATCATCACAGTGACCAAAATGTAAGTGTTGACATTGAAAAAGCTGCAACTGCCAAACTGCATGGATGATTCCTGGTCACAGAACAACAAACACATCAGTGGCAAAGTAGTGCTTGTGTCCCATAGCAACATAGATTGGGGGAGGCAAACAGTGCAGTGCAAATAAGACATACCTTTGGCCATGTGCAGACAAACATCATCCATGGGGGCTGACACTGTCAACATCCATCAATGACACAATGACAGAAGTGACCATCATACTGCAGACCCACATATTTGCACCAATGGCCACACAAATGGAGATACCCTGTGGAGACTGTAGATGTGAGGTGAACAAATAACATACCATGGCAGCAATGGGACACACAAACAATGATCATTGTGCTGACTGATGACCTAGGAGTCCCAGGGACAGCAGGTGAAACCCACCAAACAACATACAGCCAATGGCACACTAAAGATATGCCAATGCAGTGGTGCAGATGCACAAACACAAACAGGCAGACTCACACTGCACATCAAACACAACAGGTGAGGGGGGTGCCAGTGTCCCCAGGCAACCACACAACACATGATGAGGCCTGAATACCAATTACACAGATGCACATACAGTGCCACACAAAAGTAACTCATGGATCCAAATCCCCTATGTGGGCAATCAGGCATTGTTAGATGAGAGGGAGCACAAATTACACATGTCACACAAGCTTGTAGGAACAGCAACTAACACAGCAAGAGACAGACCCACCACAGCACTACCCCCAGGGACCCCATATTGTGCTGACACTAGCCTGCATGATAATCCCACTGTGATGACAATGTCAGATGTCGTTCACACTGTGAACCCCAGCCATGTGTCCTGAGCAACTAACTACCATCACACCTACACAAGCTCCAATCAATCAGCACGGCCTGCCAGCCAAGGCCAATATGGAGGTAGGGGTCTGGCCGTGCAACAACTCACTTTTGCACACACTCAACACCACACACCCTGATCTCCACCAATGTGCAGCAGTGAAGCTCACATGGACTGGTGACATTGCACATGCACCCATGACAATACCAGGGGTGGTGGTGGGAACTAAGGTGCAGAAACCCATCACACATGGCCAGTCAACAAGACTCGTCAATGTCTGACACACAGCACAGTATGCCGTACATGGGCATGATGTGAAATCCACCACAATCAATGGGATCCTGGCCATAGTCACACACCAATGAAGAAGCCAAGGTGACACACGAAGAACACACGTACACAACTACCAACATTGCAGCTCTGACCCTGAGCAGTGGCAGCAGTCACACACACAACGTGTCACAATCACTGAAAGCTAACACAAACTGTAAATCACATGACTCGTGTAAACAACAAGTGCCAAGGGGAATCCTGAATGTGTCCCATCTGCGTTTGCCCACATCCCCAGCACTGACAACAAAGACAACCTGGGATGACAACCTCATGAACATTAGTTTGCCATGCACCCACATCACAGAGAAACCAGGTCCAAGATGCTGGATGAACACAGAACAACTCAGCAAGCATCACAAACAGGAACATCCCTAGGGACACAGCCTGTGTAGGAAAAGGGAAGGGAACACGCACAGACATGCTTACACAACACAGGCCCACGCAATGTCAACAGATTACACACTGCCATGAGGGCACTCCACTCCTGTGGAAGGTCCGCTGTGCCAAACCTTGTCTGTGCACGACCCAAACATGTCAGCAGAACACTCCGTCAGTGAGTCAACAACCACAACACACAGAAGGCTCTGCTCACATCAGCCTGGGTACGGGAGTGTCACGTCAGTCATCTGCACACACACCAAACACGTGTCAAGCAAGTTGCACTGTATACACAGATGAGTCCTTCGACATTGATGTGCAAAACTGCATGTCCAGTGGAGCTGGGCACACAGTCAGGGAAATCGGAACATTGAACAGTGGTAAGCCCACCAGATGTGCATCAGTGTAAGACAAAGATGTTCATTTACAAATGCAAAAAGGACATCCCTGTGTCAAATGCTGAACATTACACCCTCAGACTGTAGCAAAGGATGCCATAGATCCAGACTACAACAGGACACATATCCCATGGACCACATGGAGTCCATCACTGCAACACTTCTTCGTCCTGATGTGAACACTATTACAACTGCAAATGCAGGATGCTACTCATCCACATCATGTACATCAAAAGAAAACCCAAAAGTAAACAAAAAGGGGCTTTATTCAGCAAATGTCAGGGTAAACACGGAAGTCCAAAAGAAACTAAGGCCAATGGCCAGTCCAAAATCACAGTACCAACGGGGTGAGAAGTGACAACTGGTCACACATTGCTTGCCTGCACTGGTACGGTTGGGGGACATCCCCCTTGGAGGGGCATACAAGGGGCAGGCCAGGCACCGCAGGGACAGGATCAGGGGATGGCAGAGTGAGGCAGTGAAGGGGTGGTGGGTGCAGGAGTGTCACCGGCAACTGCAGTGGAGGTGTCTGACTCAGGGGGGCCGGCACCACTGTGGTACACAAGTCAGTTGGTGTGGGTGCTGCAACCACTGCAGTGGGCTGGACTGATGTAGTGGACTGGGTACCCACTGCAGTGCCCGAGTCAGACGTGGTGGTTGTGGACTCCACTGCAGTGCATGACTCCAAGGGAGTGGAAGGGTGGGCAGATGAGGTGGGCAGGACAGAGGGGGGACCCGGTCCCCACAACAGTGCCACTAACAGGCAGAGCGTCTGGGTTGGGGGTGGAAGAGCAAGTGGCAGGGGGAGGGCCTAAGCAGTCTGGGGATGCGGTATCGGTGTGTGGGGGAACCTGGGGCAGGGTGTGGCGGGGGAACCTGTGCAGTGGTGGCCTGGGGGATGGAGGAGAGAGACTGGGCGCTGGAGCTGCGTGGTGGTGGTGGTGGGGTCTTGCTCTTCCTGCTCCGGGGGACTTCCTAATGGGCTCCTGTGTCTGCCTGCGCCTGGGGAGGGTGTCCGGGGCGAGGGGCACTCCTCTCTGTGTGGGTGGACTTCCTCTTCCCCTGGTATGCTGGATCAGCAGGAATGGAGGGGAAGAGGCCGAGGTCACACAGGAAGATCTGCTGTGTAGGTGGGGTAGCAGGCGAGGCAAGGGAAGGGGTCTTGGAGGGAGAGGATTTGGAGGACTGCGGAGTGAATGTGGATGCCTGTGTGTGTGTGTGTTCCCCATCCCCTGTGTCTGTGGTATCAGTCCCCTGAGGATGCTTGTGTGCACGTCTTGCCTTACTCTTGGGTGTGTCTGTGCTGCTCGTGTCTGTGTGTTTGGTTGACTGTGCAGGTGTGCATGTGCTTTGGACAGGTAGGGGGCAGGAAGTGTGGATGGGGCAGAGGTGGGAGGGGTGAGGGACTGTTGGAGGAGGGACACTGCTGCCGTCAGGGAGGAGTCCATGGACCTATTGCTCCTCTGTAGGGCAGACATACCCATCGAGATGCCCTCCATGAACGACACCAGCTGTGTCAACAGAGTGGTGTGTGCATGGAGGACACTCAGCATTGCTGTCTGCCCTACATGGAGCTGCCGAAGGAGGTACACAGACTCCTCACTCAGGGCAGCAGGGGACACAGGGGCAGGGGCTGCGGTGCCTGGCACGAAGGAGACACGCTCCCGAGCACGGGAGCCTCCACGGACCTCAGGAATGGGAGCCAATGGGAGGGCGGTGGTGGTGGTGGCGGGGCCAGACAGACTAGCTGGCCTTTGGTGGCTGCTGAGACCCGCCTCCACAAGGGAGTCATCCTCCGAGCTGCTGTGGTCCCCAGCTGAGGTGGATGGTGCTGAGGACTCCTCGGTGTGGCTCCCCTCGCCCTCCGTGCCACTGGGTCCCTCTGACCACTCGTCCGATGCTGACCCAGTCTGGCTCCGCTGCTCCTCCTGGTCCGTGGAGCTGTCCCCTCCTGTGGCCGTGGATGTATCTGCAAACAATTAGGGAAACAGACAAACATCAGTCACCTGCACTGACCGCACACACCACAGTAAGTACAGCACATTACAGAGCAAGCCCTGGCATCCTTAGTTGAACATTGCCTAAAGTCCTCACACAGATTCGGGAAGCCAATTGTCAGTCTGATGGTCAACCATGGGACTCACACCCCTCCTGCCCTTGCACCCATCTGTCTGGTGCCTGTCTGATGGTAAGACCCCAGTGTGGACACATGCACCACCTACACAGTTGTTGGACATTGCAGGGAACACGGTGAAGTATGTGAACATGCACACATCACATCTCTTGCCACTGAGTCAGTGCAGGTGTCCGGATAAAGGGATGGCCAGAGTCTAATTAGAAATGCATGTGATGCATACCAGCACCAGACACCATGATGCACCCATGTCCGGATAGTCAATGCCACAATGGGGTGCATGTTGCACATGTCACTCCCCTGCAGGATCAGTCCCAGGAAGTTTAATGCCATGACACAGGAATGCGTGCAAAGTCATACATTACTGTCTCAAGTCACATGGCCATGGCAGCCAGCCAACAACAGTCTGCACTGTGTCACAATCCGAGGGCATGGGGAATGCAAGTTATGTGACTGACAAGTGCACATGTCCATCCCCCAAAACCACATCATCTGTACTACTATTTGTCCACGTCATACCAACTGGACATATGGGGGACATGAAACACAACTCACTGAACATGAGCACCTCACAGTGTGCTGTGAATGAAAATACAGCTGCCTGAAAGTCACAGTCGCAAACACCTGTGTGCACAGTCAAGTGATCAGACACCTATAAGTCACAGAAGTATCGTCTATCATGGTCACATCTCAGATGGCATGCTGAGCCCTAACCGATAAACATACCAGTAGTCCTGACAACGAAGACACAGCACAATGAGACAGAGGCAGACACCTGAGGGTACATTTCACTGATCACAACATGCCAGATGATACACGGGAGTGGGAGTACAGAGTGTATTGTATGCCCTGGAGTAGGCATGACTGTCCAGCTCCACCTGTAAGAGGGATGAGTCCTGGACAGTAGGCAGGTGGCTAAGCATGTGTGACACACTGGATACACATACTCCTGAGGCCCAAACATTGTTCCCACCAGCAGCATGGGTGTGTGCCAAATTCCCCAGGGACATGTGGTGAGTCAGAGCAGCAAGCGGACCACATATCAAAGTTACACCCAGATCACATGTCAGAACTTAGGCATTGTGTAAGCAATTGACCCACCCATGAATTGCACAACATAGTCACGGGAACAAATGCTGTCCCCCACCTTGAGCAAAGCAAAATGCAATGACACAGTCCCCAAATGACACAATTTCCTGACTATAAGGGCCACACATATGCGTATCAGAGGAGAAGTGGGCATGTCACAAATGAGGGACATGGGTCCTGGACCACATGACTGATGTACTGTGGAAGTTTAACCAGGCCAGAGGAGGGCACATAGCATGTCAGACAAAGTGCACAGTGCAGTCATGGACTCACCCCCTCCTTGCTGCTGTCTGTCCTTCAGCTGCCCATCCAGGTCAGGGAAGACCACCGCCAGGATCCGGAGCATGTGGGGGTCAGGGTCCGGTGTCCGCCCCTCCTGCGAGGAGGCGACAGCTTCAGCTGGACCCTTGTGATCCTCCGGGTCCAGCCACGAAGGTCCTGCCACCTCTTTTGGCAGTTGCGGATCCTGCGCCTGTAGACCCCCACGGATCTTACTTTCCGGGCGATGGTCAGCCAGATGTCCTGCTTCTGGTGGGCATCAACCTGTGAGGATGACAAAGTGAAAAGGCCATTACTACACACTGCAACATATACGTGCATCACACAGTTGGATATACATGTCTCAATCACAGGGGCATATGATGTACACAGGCAGTGCAACAATGGCTATGAACAGTTTGCCAGCAGTCACTACATGGTATCATTGCATGGGAAGTAAACCTAGTTGGAATGCACTGTTAATGCACTGTACCAGTTCAGTGCATGTAACTACACACTTTGGGGTGTGACAACTACTCAGTGGGCATGCTAGCCAGTGGTGTGCACACTGAAAGTCCTGCTAGTCAGACAACATGCACAATTAGTGATGCAGTGGACAGCACACTCACCTGCTCCCCTGGTTTCCCATACAGCTTGCTGTACTGTGGAAGGAGGCTGTCCAGCAGGGCCTGGTTCTCCTCAAGGCTGAAGGCTGGGGCTCTCTCCACAGTACGTGCCATTGCAGGAGCCAGAGGATGCATAAACAGCAGCAGTGTTGGTGGCAGATGTCGTCCTGGAGCATGTAGTGCAGGCAAGTGAGCTCTCAGGGGAACAGCCAGCATTATATGTGTGCTGCAGAGGCAGATACTGTCCCATGTGTCCAAAGTGATAGGTCCAAGTCGTTTGCATCTTCTGAATCTGACCAATCCATGGAATAGCAGCACTAATACACGCCCACAGCATCCTTCAAATCTTCAACTTCATGACACCCATGATTTTGCAACATTGTTGTGGCTGGCCAACTGAATTCACTGCATCAGACTCGTTGGAGCTTCGAAAACGCGTCCGTTGCCATGCCAGGCCCCAGCCAATGTGTACGCACCGTTCGGTCCATTGCTGTACAACGCGTACCCGGGATACCACGCGTACCCGCTCACATTGAATGCAATGGGCCGGCCGGGCACACCGATCGGTCCATTACTGTTCAACGCGTACCCGGGATACAACGCGTACCCGCTCACATTGAATGCAATGGGCCGGCCGGGCACACCGATCGGTCCATTGCTGTTCAACGCGTACCCGGGATACAACACATACCCGCTCACATTGAATGCAATGGGCCGGCCGGGAACACCGATCGGTCCATTGCTGTTCAACGCTTACCCGCTCACATTGAATGCAATGGGCCGGCCGGGCACACCGATCGGTCCATTGCTGTTCAACGCGTACCCACTCACATTGAATGCAATGGGCCGGCCGGGCACACCGATCGGTCCATGGCTGTTCAACGCGTACCCGCTCACATTGAATGCAATGGGCCGGCCGGGCACACCGATCGGTCCATTGCTGTACAACGCGCACCGGGATACAACGCGTACCCGCTCACATTGAATGCAATGGGCCGGCCGGGCACACCGATCGGTCCATTGCTGTACAACGCGTCCCTGTACAAGTCACTGGCATATGTCACCATGCCTGTCACAGGTGAACATATGCCAGCCACATATACTTCCCAGGGAGTGAGGGGCACACCTACAACACCACAGCCTGTCCACACTCTATCCTAAGGCATGTAAGGCTGCATTACCTGTTCCGTGTATGGGGGTCAACATGTTGTTTTTTGGGTGGCACTTGGGGGCAGCCACTCCCAGGCTGTGCACGTGTTCATGGGGACAGAATCCTTGGTGTGTTGTGCACATGAACACTGTGGTGTGCAACTGTTCATTTCAGGGCATGTGGCATGGTCACATTTCACGGTTGTGTATGTGTATGTCATGTCACATACCCCCTGAGTCCCATGTGGGACGGTATGTACGTCCCAGGGTGACCCATTGCCACAATTGTGATGGCCCTCCACAGTCTGTGTGCATGTTGTGTTTACAATGTCTCTGATTCCATGTGCACAATGGGAGACAGTCTCCACATCCACGTTGTTTGTGCATGGACTTTGATGTTGTGCGTGTGTGTGTCACAGACGTCCATGTCTGTCCTGCCGAGGCAACAGGGACCACTACCTGTGGGGGTCATGGTTGTTTAGCTGTGGTGTATTCATGATGCACCATGTCATGCCAGTGTCCATGTGGCAATACAGGGTCCCTGGGAATCTACCTGTCGATGAGCTGTGATGCCTGGGGCACATCTGTCCTCACATGTCACTGTGGTGTGTGTTTGGAACGTGACAGCAGTACATGGGTACTGTGACACAGCCTAATGATATCCCATAGCACAACCTGGGACTTGTTGAGGGAACATGTTGAACTGTGATGTTAGATGTTAGCCATGTAGGTGCCATACATGTCCTTACGGAACGGCACACGCATCATGTACTTGTGTCTCGTAATGATGTATCATGTGATATTGAGTCTGGTCTATGCCACATATGTGGGGTGACTGACAATCTTTCTTTCTTCACCTATGCACTGCAGGGCACCAGCTGTCCATCGGCCATTCCCTGACCTTCCAACAGTGGTTGAACGGGACTGCATCCGACGGTACCGCTTCACCAGGCCACTGATTGAGGAATTGACGGTGCGGTTGGCCCCACATTTGCAACCTGGCCGGACATACCCTACAGCGCTGACCCCCAAGGTGAAGGTGATGGCAGCCCTACACTTCTTTGCCACCGGTACCTTTCAACACACTGTGGCGTCTGCTGGTGGGATGTCACAGACCATGTTCAGCCGTGTGCTCCGCGATGTTTTGGAGGCTATGTTGAGATACCTGAACCAGTACATCTATTTCCCTAGACTTCAACAACTCACTGACGTGAAGAGTGACTTCTATGCCCTGGGGAGGATGCTGCATGTCATTGGCTCCATTGATGGGACACATGTGGCTTTGGTACCACCACAGGCCCAAGAGCAGGCATACAGGAACCGCAAACACTACCATTCGGTCAATGCACTGGTGGTATGTCTTGCAGATATGAGCATCTCACACGTGTGTGCCCGTTTCCCCGGTTCTGCACACGATGCCTACGTGATGAGGAGTAGTCGCATCCCGAGGATGATGTCACAGATGCGGAACCAGCGTGCCTGGCTTGTTGGTGTGTACTGACTTTGTACCATTGTGTGTGTTCTGCAATGTAGTGTTCCACCCTCTTTTCCAACTCAGCTAATGTGCAATTGTCTGTATGTAGGTGACTCCGGATACCCCAACATGCCGTGGTTGCTGACGCCCCTCAGGAACCCTGTGACACCAGCCCAGATGCGCTACAATGAGGCACATGGTCGGACCAGGAGAGTGATTGAGCGGACATTTGGTCTCCTGAAGAGCCGCTTCCGCTGCCTAGATAAGACAGGAGGGGCCCTCCCATATGCCCCAGCAAAGGTGTGCAAGATTGTCATCGTCTGCTGCATGCTACACAACCTGGCAGTGCGGAAGGAGTTGCCTCTCATCCTGGATGACGCTGACCAACATCCGCCACCTGTGGAGGATCCTGGCCTGGACCACGATGCCAGTGATGATGATGATGATGATGAGGGTGATGTCCGCACACAGCTCTTCACCAACTTCTTCAGCTGAATGTGAGTATCCAGGGATGTTATGTCAATGATGTGAGTTTGCATGATATGTGTTGGTGGTGCTCTGGTGCTGTTTGAGTGTGTCCATGTGCTACTTGACTGGATGCGTGCAGCGATGTGTCCTTACAGGTAGTCTGTACTCCCCAACAGTGTTGGCATGCTAACTTGGTTCTGGGTGGGTTTCTTGTGACATGTATTGGGCATGAGTATTGCAGTTCTGTCCTGTTCTTCAGTGCTTTTGACTGTGTGTCATTTCTGTCCTTCACAGGGTACTTTCAGAGTTGTTTGGTCAACTGTGATCCCCCGACACCGTGAATCAACTTCCAGGGTGGTAGCTGTTGTTTCCCTACAGGTGATGTGCGCCACACCCATGGACTTCCTTTCTTCTACACTTGTTGACTGTGTGCCCACTGCCAGGTGGGATTACCTTGCATCTGTAGTGGTACAACATGTTGCAAATGTGTAATAAACCTGTGCTTCACTTTGTGATGTGCGTTGTCTGTGGTCACACATCTGACTGACATTTGCTTACTGCACCAGTGGGCTAGTTGACACAGACTGTGAATAGGTGTTGGGTCTGTGCATTGCACCGTATTTCCTGGCAACATCAGTGTAGGCGATGAGTCAGATGGCCCTGGTGTGTATGTGTTGTGTAGCCCTGGTGGTGTGTCTCCCTCATATTTGTCACCTTGCCATGACTCACATGCCGGTGTTGTACTTGCTGTAGCAGTTAGCATGCACAGTGTAATTTCACAGATCATCATCTCCACTTCAGAAACAACGTTGGAGTCACAACAGAGGCAAGTATGGTGTATTAGTGAGTTTATTGACATACATGTGTGAGTATAGTGCACAGGATGGTGGGTGCTGTACATTGTAATTGTAATCCAAAGTTCCAAGATGATTTGGAAGTCCTGGTAGCAGAAATGTCCAGAGTAAAGTCCACAGTCATCTGATACATTGGTCCAACTTGAGCTCCCCATGTCATGTGGGAGAGTTGTGTTGCATTCGACAGGGTGAAGAGTTTGGGCACAAAGGTGATTTTCCAGAACAGGTGTTCGCTTCCTGGGGGTTGTGCATGGCCATCTGCCTCTCAGTTGTTCTTCCTCGGACGACCCATCTTCTTTGGGGGGGGACCCTCAAGTGCAGGCTGCTGCGGTGCAGGGGACTCTCCGCCAGAGTCATCCTCCCTCCCTGTGGCAGTTGCAGTTGTTGCAGCACCAGATGTTGTGGGCACACAGGGAGGTGTTGACATGTTGGTGCAAATCTGGCGGAGGCATTGCAATATGTCCCTATGCACCGCCGTCTGTTCTTGCACTGTGTCCCACTTGGACTCCATGCGGGACATGTGTAAGTCCAAGCGGGCATGATGGGCAGTCGGCTGCTGTTGAATGTCCCTGAGGATCCCCACTACCTGGCTAAACTCTCCGGTGCTAGTCTGGTACGCATCAGCTATGCGTACCAGTTGTGGGTCATCATGCAGTCCAGACCCCTCTGCAAGTAGCGACCTATGTCTACCACCCCTCCCACCACCCCTGGCGACACGTGAAGGACCTGCGGTGGCACGCACAGGTGACCCTGGGCCCCCTTGGGGGTTGTTGCTGGTGTTGTTGTCCGTAGCTCCACGTTGGGCCGGGGTCCGTGTGCTGTTGGTGGTGGTGGTCCTTGGTCTGTCCGTGTCGGCAGGGGTGGTCTGTGTGTTGGCAGTTGTTGGAGGGGTGGGTGCAGGGGTGCAGCTGGTGGTCCTGCTGGTGCTGCATGATGACTCACTGCGGAGGTGCCAGGTAGGTCTTCGTCATCCGAGGTGGGCAGAGGCTGTTCCACACCAGTGAGCTCAGTGTCCCCCGGAGCCTGGAACAGGGACTCCTCAGCGTCTGCTGCTGTGTCCCCATCATCACCTGTATTTGGAAGAGACACACAATGTATGTGATGTTTCTACAGGCATCAATGGTTCAAACACCTGACAGTTGTGACTGTACCTCTGGATGCGGGCCTGTACATTGCATTGTCCTAAGTTGTCACAGTCAGCTGTTGATATTGGTGTAGCGCATTGTCCTGACAACATGAAGCATTTCAATGTGAATGTTGAGGTGTGTGCATGGCCAGCATTGGTGGTATTTGGTTGACATCCGGACATCCTTCTCCCTCCAGCCCAGTTATCCCACCATGAAGCATGCCACCCTTGCAGTGGGTGCAGGTTGACTCTCAGGATGTCAGTCAGTGGTGTCCTGCTGTTTGTTGGTGCCCAGTTCCCAGCAGGGCCTTGTGCTCCCCACAGCAGTACCCAGTGTCAGCCATCTTGTCAGTTGTTTTCCACTCCCTGTGATGTGAGCATGGTTCAGAGTGGTGTTGATGGGCCAATTGTGAGGGTGAGCAATATCTGTGACTACCACTCCCATCATGCTATTGCCTCCACCCCCTTCCCAGCATGCCCATACTTCCTTCCTTTTGAGTGTACTTCACTGTGTGTGGGTGTGACAGCAATGGCAAGATGGCTGACAGTGGTGTCCTGCTGTTGGTTGGTGGCCAGTTCCCAGCATGGCCTTGTGCTCCCCACAACTGAGCACCGGTGTCAGACATCTTTGATGGGGCTTTCCACTCTCTGTGAGGTGTGCATGCTTCAGTGTGAGCTTGCTGGGCCATGTGGTTTGGGGATGTTGAGCTGTGACTACCACTCCCATCATGCTATTGCCTCCACCCCCTTCCCAGCATGCCCATACTTCCTTCCTTTTGAGTGTACTTCACTGTGTGTGGGTGTGACAGCAATGGCAAGATGGCTGACAGTGGTGTCCTGCTGTTGGTTGGTGGCCAGTTCCCAGCATGGCCTTGTGCTCCCCACAACTGAGCACCGGTGTCAGACATCTTTGATGGGGCTTTCCACTCTCTGTGAGGTGTGCATGCTTCAGTGTGAGCTTGCTGGGCCATGTGGTTTGGGGATGTTGAGCTGTGACTACCACTCCCATCATGCTATTGCCTCCACCCCCTTCCCAGCATGCCCATACTTCCTTCCTTTTGAGTGTACTTCACTGTGTGTGGGTGTGACAGCAATGGCAAGATGGCTGAAAGTGGTGTCCTGTTGTTGGTTGGTGGCCAGTTCCCAGCAGGGCCTTGTGCTCCCCACAACAGAGCACCGGTGTCAGACATATTTGATGGGACTTTCCACTCTTTGTGAGGTGTGCATGCTTCAGTGTGAGCTTGCTGGGCCATGTGGTTTGAGGATGTTGAGCTGTGACTCCCACTCCCATCATGCTATTGCCTCCACCCTCCTTCCCAGCATGCCCATACTTCCTTCCTTTTGAGTGTACTTCACTGTGTGTGGGTGTGACAGCAATGGCAAGGTGGCTGACAGTGGTGTCCTGCTGTTTGTTGGTGCCCAGTTCCCAGCAGGGCCTTGTTCTCCCCACAGCTGAGTACCCAGTGTCAGCCATCTTGTCATGTTGTTTTCCACTGCCTGTGATGTGAGCATGGTTCAGAGTGAGTGTTGATGGGCCAATTGGTGAGGGTGATGCAATGATCTGTGACTACCACTCCCATCATGCTATTGCCTCCACCCCCTTCCCAGCTTGCCCATACTTCCTTCCTTCTGACTCTGCTTCCCTGTGGGGTAGTGTGCCTGTGCTGAATGGATGGCTGACAGTGTTGTCCTGGCGTTTGTTTGGCTACAAGTCCCATGTGTGTCACTGTGCTTCCCACAGCATGACCCAGGGTGGTGGTTCTTTGTGGGATAATTAATTTTAGTGTGAGGCAATGCATTTTCCCAGGTGTGTTGTGTGTAGTTTGTGTTAGGGGTGTGTGTGGGGAGAGCTGCTGGTAACTATGGTCATAGCTGTCAGTCCTCCTTCCCACCCAGCCAGATATCCCACCATGGAACGTGCTTCCATTGCAGGGAGTGCAAGTTGTCTTTCAGGATGTCAGTCAGTGGTGTCCTGCTGTTGGTTGGTGCCCAGTTCCCAGCAGGGCCTTGTGCTCCCCACAGCAGTAGCCAGTGTCAGCCATCTTGTCAGTTGTTTTCCACTCCCTGTGATGTGAGCATGGTTCAGAGTGGTGTTGATGGGCGGACTGTGAGGGTGGGCAATATCTGTGACTACAACTCCCATGATGCTATTGGCTACACTGACTTGACCAGCATACACAGAATTCCTTCCTTTCTGTGGGATTCCCTGTGTGGTGGTTTTGTAGTGGTGGCTACATATCTGACAGTGTTTGTTGGTTATATTTGTGCCACTGCCTAGCTTTATTTGTTGTAGGGTTTGTACATGTCATGACACAGTTACATATCACTATGAGATGGCATGTGTTGTGTTTATCTGACTGACATACACATCTTGGGATGATTCTGTTTTTGTTGCTGTGTATTTGCTAAGGGTGCATGGTTTGACTATCCCCTTGACACTGATGTGTGTGTATTGTCACACAATATTGGGTATATTGGTTGTGTACTCACCAGGCTCTGGGATGTTTTCTAGTCCATATACGCTCACTGGTGGTAGGATGGCCCGCACCTTCTCCTCCCAGGGCCTGAGGTATAGTGGTTTGGCAGGAGGGCCACTGCCGGTGTGTTGGCTCAAGATGTAATACTTCTTCAGTAGGTCCCTGACCCTCCTGCACACATCATACCACCTGTTCTGGATGTCTTCCTTTGTGTGCAAACATGGTGATTGTGCGTTCACCCTGTCGACGATCCTCACCCACATCTTGGTTTTCTGCGACATGGGGGTCTGTTGGACCAGTGTACCAAACAGCTGTGGCTCTACCCTGAGGATCTCATCTACCAGGACTTCCAATTCACTATCTAGGAACTTTGGATTCTTCTTGGGGGCATGGTGATGGGTGGTGGTGGTGAGTGATGTGTGTTGGTGTGCAAGTGAGGGTGTGTGAGTGTGTGTTTTGCTGGGTGTATGTGAGGGTGCTATTTGTTGAGGTGCTGATGGTGTGTGGCTTGTGTGATGGATGAGCTGTGAGTGTGTGTGTGGTTGCTGTCTGTTGGTGTTGTGAGCTGGCAGGTAATTTGAATTTGCAAAGGATCATGGTAGAGATTTGTGTCCTTTATATGGGTGGAGTTGTGGGTGTGTCTTTGTTCCCTGTTTCCCCCAGTATTTATTGGCTTTGTAATTGCTTGTTTGGCCTTTTTTTTGTGTTTTTCCCTTTGTACTTTTTGTGCATGTAGGAGACGTTCTTCTGACCGAGTCGGACCCTGCAGTTGTCTCGTGCGAGCTTCTCCGAGTCGTTCACGCTGTGTTTGTGCTGTTTTATGTGCTGCGTACGCGTCGGTCACGGTGTATTGGGTTGCTTCGGCTCGCTGTTTTGTATGCGTGTCGGTCGTACGGCTTGTGCTCCGTGCGACTCGGTCGTGTTTTCCACGCGTTGCATCGTACTTGGCGGGTCGGAGTTCGCGGGTACGTTTCGTTCGGGATTCTTCCTGGTGCGTGTCGGTCGGTTCGATTCGCGTGCTTTTCCGGCCGGATAGCTGTTTTCCGCGCGGTTTGGTCGTTCGTATTGTGTTCCGTACGAGTCGGTCGGATTTTGCACGCTTTTCATCGTACTTTGCGGGTCGGGCTGCACCGGTACGTGTCGGTCGGAATAAATTCCGGCTCTGAGTCGGTCGGTACGTTTTCCGGCCCGGATCGGAATTGGCCCCATAGTGTAGTTGCCCCGAGATTTCTCCTAGTTCTAGGTGTGTCTCTTCTTGTAGCCAATGTTGTTTCAGATAATCTTGGTTTTGGTGTGATCTCCATTGGTTCAACCACATCATTGTTGCTAGACTCCTGATCAGCTACACCTTCCACATTGTGACTATCATGTTCTGCTGTAATGATGCATTCTATCTCTGTATATAAAATGTCATATAATAGTAATTATGTATGTAGTTCAAAATGTCATAAGTGTAATTAATATGTTTGTAATTTTCAATGATACATAACAGCCTAGGTTGAAGTGTAAGCCACTACAGTCTATGATGCACTGATTTCTTTTTTCCCAGAATGATGATGCGAGTGTTTTATATTATTGTATTTAGTTATGTAAATACATGGTAAGACAATATTTAAATTTGAATTCATTTGAACAGCTAAAACCTCTAAGGCTGTCATTAAACTGCAAATTCCATAATGTAATTTATTCAACAAAAAAATGTTAATGGATTGAGAAGTTGCACGATCCCAAAACAAATTGTTTCTGTTTTTATATAATGAAATTACAGTTATAGAAAAAAAATTAAGCTCCAACATTTGTATTCTGTTAATTAAAAAAGAAATACACTAAACTTGTGTTGTTGAGGAGGTTTGAGTTATCAATATTAGTGAGGCCAGATATAGCCTCCATACTTTTGCTTCATGTGTAAGCGAAGTTCGTACCAAGACTGATTTAAAGAATATTGCAAGTTGTTTCACCCACAGCATTGAGCCTTTCTTGGATACGACTCCAAATCCACTTTTTTGAGGCTTCAGGTACAGTTAAGGAGTATTTTCCAAACAGGTGGTGCATGTTAGCTACACACTCCTCCACCAGTATACCATCTCATCATCTGAGCACTTATGTTTCCACTTTCTTGAGGAGTCCTCTATTTGCCCTTCCCGAGTTGCCATTTTTTTTTAAGTAACTGAGAGTCCACACAGCCTCACTGAAAGTTCCTGTGCTTCAGAATGGCAGTGCAACAATATATTTCCTGATTGAGATGTCATCCGTATGTGTCTGGGCACTTTTCACAATTTGTGAACATGCAGAAATCACTTTTAGCTATTCAGTTTTTTTAGGAATCAAATCCTAAGGAATTGCCAATAGGAACATGTATGCAATAGTACATTTCATTTATCAAATCACAAAATGCAATTTCCTAAGAATCATAATTTAGGATTCGGTAAAAAATCAGGCAATAGCCCTGGCCTGAAATGATTAATTTTTGCGAGAGTGCAACGAGTGGTCCTACAGACCACTGCATTGTTGCCACAATGTCCAATTCACAATGTGCTGCTTTTTGTCGCTGGACAAGGGTTGCAATGAAAGCACATTGTAAATGCCAATGCTTAGTTTGAGGTGCCCCATGTAGGTCTCCATCTAAGCATTTACAACTGTTCGAAATGAGGTGTTGCACACTGATACTATTAATGTGACAAGCAGCTTACACCTTTTTGTAAATAGTCCATTTGCACTGACAGGGATTTGGGAAACCCCCACACCACAAAGAGGAGGGCTGGATGCAGCAAAATTATTGCATACAGAACTTAACTTGCAAGAAGTAATGCGGAACGCAGTAGAAAGCCATAATGGAATACCACCTTCCTTCTCTACCTGCTCCATTCCAGTGCTTCTACCTACTCTAGTCCCCTCACCTTCCTTTCACGTATGCTTGCTCTTTTCTTTCTTCCTCCAACCTTGCTGCCATACTCCAGTGTTCTCACTCTTTCCCTCTGGTTAACTGTCTGCTCTCTTCAATATACACTCTCAGGGCCTGATTCACAGAACTAACTTACGTCAAAAACGTAAAGTTAGTACTTTTTGGTATTCACAGAATACACTTACTCATTTCGGTATTCACAGAAGTTAGTAGTCCTAACTTTAGGACTCCTAAATGCCTTCTGTGAATACCGAAAGTCTTAAAGTTAGGATTTTTCTTAGTTTAGGAGTAGTAAAGTTAGGAGTCCTAACTTTACTACTCCTAAACTGAGAAAATCCTAACTTTAAGACTTTCGGTATTCACAGAAGGCATTTAGGAGTCCTAAAGTTAGGACTACTAACTTCTATGAATACCAAAATGAGTAAGTTCATTCTGTGAATACCAAAATGAGTAAGTGTATTCTGTGAATACCAAAAAGTACTAACTTTACGTTTTTGACGTAAGTTAGTTCTGTGAATCAGGCCCTATCTTCCTTGTTCTTTTCCCTTACGCTTTACTATTCATTGCAATTTTATTTTCCCTTTTTTCTTCCCTATTGCTTTTCATTATTTTACTTGTGCCTCAATGTACTCCAGTTCTTCACACTCCTACCTTCTTTCTAAATACTAGTTCAGTGACAGCTTTCAAATATGCTGGGAAGTATATGAAACAATCCACAATATAAACCATTTTACACAGGGGCGGCTCATCCATCGGAGCGTGGGGGTGTTGACCCCCTACTGCGAGCCACTACACCCCATACAGACTTCATATCCCAATGCATTTTGTTCTGTAGGATTGGGCGGGAATATGGAGCAATATGGTAATGACTGACTGAGGCTGTGTTAATTAACTGCGCATGTCAGATTGGCCGTGTTTTTGCTGTGGTCAGTCTGACATGCGCAGGTCTGGCTTCCATAATCTACACTGCATGGGAGCTGGAAGAGCTATTACACACTCCCATCAGTCTCCGACAGAGAGTTGTGTTTCCCTGACCCGGCCAATCCTGGCACTGCTCTCATGCTGTTTGGTATTAAAAGCAGCATGACAACAGTGTTTGGATTGGATGGGTTGCTATTACCTAGCATGTACATCTTTGCCTGGCAGCACGAGTCCGAGGATCAGCTCATCAAGCTAAGGATATTTTTCTTTATGTTTATTTATTTTAATTAAAGTTACATTTGTATTGCAAAGGTGATCGATGCACATTCTATATAGTAAAATGAACATTTATAGAATGTGCCCTGATCACCTCTGTTATACTAATGTAAGCATGTCTGTACTAAAATTATTTTACTTTTATGTGCTGCACGTCACCATTTTTAAATGTCGTCAGCCGCCACTGATTTTACATTAAGTTGAACATAAGTGCACAGAAAACACTTTCCAAAAGTAAATTTGCAATAGTGATTTACCAAATCCAGATTTTACCTACTTAAGGTGTACTTTCAAATGCAATAATTCTGCTAGTATAGTGGCAGTGCCTGTGAGAAGTTGGCCTGGCATATGCTGTCCACTAATTATAGTGAGCACCTTGCACCAGTCCAAACAACCCCTTATTGGAGATAGGTTAAAGACAACCTTTATTGAAAGCTATCCTAGTGGTAGCTATGGAGAGTAGCCTTCAGGCTAAGTCTTGAAGGAATGTAAAGCAGCTTGTTTTACCAGTCTATAATCTCTTGAGTGACCAAATGAAAGAGGACCACACCAGGTATATATTCAAAATATATGTATTTATTACTAAACACACCCTCTAGTCTCTTTATGAGGCTAGAGTTCGAAGTACATAAATTATAAGTTAGTTATCTACAGTAATAGCACAAATACACGTTTGAGCCCCAGGGGCGTACCAAACCATATACCAATAAAGTGGTATAAGAACCACGACTGAGCTAGACACAAGGCCTAGAGCCTGTAGAAGTGCTTGGACCACAAGGAACCACCCAAGGCAGTGACACAGGGGACCCACGGGGACGCGTGCAGTGTATGAACACAGCCGCGAACCGCCGTTAACTTCTATGGGGAAAGTCGCGATTAGAATTTAAAAGAAAAGGGACACTTAGAGGAGGACTTGGAGCAAACCCTTTGAGAACTAGGCTGTTCTAGTGTCAATACCCACGGGAGCACCGGAGTACTCGAGTTACCTCACCCAGGGAGCCGGGTGCATAGGTGTCTTTCGGGGTCGGGTTTCGTCTGCCGCTTTCAATGGCGATCTGCTGCAAAGTGCTGCTGGCGGCCAAGTCGAAAGTGTTCGGGTGGATCCAAAGGTGGATCGAAGATCTGAAGAACCTGAAAGCAGAGGGGACAGAGTCTGGGTCACTAGCCAGTGACCAGGAAGGCGATGAGCAGATGCCCACCGATGTCGAGTGCTTCAGGTAGGTTGACAGTCGTCTTGACTCTTCAGCCACGAGGTTCAGGAGGCGTCTACGATGACCAGGAGCTGGATTCGAGCTGTCCCACAATGTCTGTCGATTGCAGGGGTGTCGGCGACCGGATTGGACCCAACAAGCCTTGGCAACGGCAAGTCTCATGGAAATGGAAGAAGGACGATGTTGCAGACCAGCAAGGACTGGGGGACTCACCCAGCAACGATAAGTCAGGTCACACCTGGAGCAACCAGGGAGCCCAAGCAGAAAAAGATTGGCCTTCGGGAGGGCCTACTAGCCAACGGACTAGCGACCACAAAGGAGCCTCAAGATGATTCACGTGGAGCTGGCTCACAGGACACTCGTGGAGTGGAGGCCAGTGATCTTCGGAGCAGTTGGTGCTAGAGGCTGGGGCTACTCAGAGCCCAAAGCACGACTTCGTGGGAGACCCAGAAGAGGATGCACTTGCAAATGCGTTCGGTGTCCAGGGGTCACGGTTCCACGTTACCCACGACAGCTACGGGCCTCAGCTTTTCTGGGGAATCAGGGCAGCCTCGGGGAAGTCTGGAAATCCACCTCTGGTGATGCAAAGACTTTGGCGTCCGACGGGAGCTTCAGCGATGCAGACCGGACAATTGCTTCTTTGGTGCCTGCCAAGCAGGGGAGTCACTCCTTGACCCCAAGGAGATTCTTCAGTCCTCTAATCTTGAAGTAGAGCGTCGAAGGTCCAGGATTCTGTGTCAGAGTTTCGTCCAGGTTAATCTAAAGTCCTAAGGACTGGGGTCCCATACTTATACTAAGGTAGGGGGTTGGACATACTCTGTGGCCCAACCTATGGGAGGGTCAGGGCAGAGGGGTGGTTACCCCCCTTTCCCTTTGTCCAGTTTCATGCCAGAGCAGGGGCTGGAAGCCCCTGAGCCGGTTTGAACTGGGGTATGCACAGGGACACCAAATGTGCCCCCAGTGCAGGACTTCAAAGCACCAGAGAGTGCTCCCGCCCAGCCCCAATACACACTATCCTGTCTGGGGAGGTGGTTACACCTCCCTGGGACAGGAAACCTATTGTCCAGGCCTCCCTGCCGGAGTTTCGGTCAGCAGCAGGAGGCCAGACTCGTGTCTGTGGCAGCGGCATCCATTTTGTGATGCCAGGGCTCTGGAAAGTCAGTACCGTGTATACCGGTGTGTACATGTCTCTCCTCTAGAAGGGTGGAATGCTACCCCCGCCGCCAGAACTGGCGGGGGGTAGTATTCCAAGATGTTTGACACCAAACACGACATGTTTCCGTGCAGCCACCCCAAAGTTAGCATTTAACGCGAGGTTATAATGCGCTTAAGAGTATATGGTCGGGCTGCACTACAAACAGCATCAGAGAAGGGTCTCCGAACGCTGCAGAGGGGCCCAGCTCATGCAGGGGCACCCTCTCACATAGGAACCACGCACTCTGCCTTCAGGATTGATAAGGCCTGCCATAGGAGTGACTTATAGGTTTATATGTGTGTATGTATGTAGTGATATAGGTAGCCTATATCACAGTAAGGGGTGCATGCACCACCTTACCCAGGCTGCAGTAGCAGACCTGTGGTGTCCTTTGGCTGGCCTTCCAGGGGTGGCACAATACATGCTGCAGCCCCTGGTAGGCCTCTGCGGTACCTATGCCCTGGGTACATAGTATACCATATACTAGGGACTTATAAGGGCACTCCAGATTCCAATCAGAGATGTGCCTAAGGCACATGGAAACCATTTTATAGAGGAAGCAGATAGACTGGGGCCCTGAATAGCAGGATCCCAGTCCAACTAAGTCATAAACCAGCAAAACACCAGGAAAAAAGTGGGGGCAACCATATAGTCAGATTCCACCTTCCTACATAACCCCCTCCAAACGAAAGGAGATAAGGCTAACCTTGGCCAGTTGAGCCTTTATTGACTAAGTGGCCATATAAGGAAGCACCTGCACTAGCATGGTTGCCCCTATCTTATGGTCCACTAAGCAATCCCTCACCCTAAGGGTATGAGAGGGTCTCCACCATGGGGAATTACTACCTGTGGTGTGCTTGGGTAAAGTACAAGGCTGGTGAGGTGTCTGAGAAGGGAAGTGAGGCCCTAGGAAGGTTGGTCTCAGCTTCCTCAGATCACTGGTCACCATGTATGCCTGTCTTTCCATGACTGAGTTGCACTGTGCTCTAAGGGTCAACCTTTGGCTGCCTACAGCTGGGGGTTGGGTCCCTTTGGATGGACCACTGGAGGGACATGGCAGGTTTGGAACCTTTGGTCCCAGGTTTGCCCTTGCCTAACAGAGTCCTTCTGGGGGAGGTCCCTACACAAAGGTATGGGGGATCCCTCAGTGTGTTGAGGAATTTTCACCTGGCTAGGGCTACTAGCCTGGGTGCCCCTAATCTGCTGATGGGGGGTTCCTCTGGACAGGAGGCCCTGGGGGTCCACAGACCTCCCTGACCTCTGCAGCCCTGGGCTGACTGAGGCAGGGTAGAGAGGGGCAGGTTACCTGCTCCAGACTGGGTACCACCTTGGAAGGGTCCTCTGCCATCAGGGGTGGGGCCAGGCCAGGCCTGACTACCTCTGGGGCAGTTCCTTCACTAGGGGTAGGGTCAGTTCCCTGAGGAGGCTGACCCTTACCTACTGTCTGGAGGGAAGAAGACTTTTCTTCAACCCTTGTGCTCTCTTTTGGGGGAGAGTGGGCCATTCTTCCAGGCTCCATCTCTCCAAAGTTTCCTGGGCTTGGGCTGTGGCCATCACAGCCCCACTAACCTTACAGGGACGCCCAGCATTCTCAGATGGGTTTGGTGTTCAACTTCAGCCCAGGCTGAAATTTCCAGATCATTGCCCATCAGGCAATCTACAGGCAAGGTTGGGGACACTGCCACTCTTTTGGGCCTGTGACCCCTTCCCAGCTGAGATTGACCATGGCCATGGGGTGATCTGTTCTGACACCATCAATGTTGGTTACCTGGTATTTAAACTCAGGTAAAAGCTGGTGAGGGGGACTAGTTTCCTGCCACCATGGTGACACTAGCCCCTGTGTCCCTAAATGCCACAGCTTTCTGACCATTAATTATTGGCTCCAGTCTGTACCTGCCCAATGCATTGGGACCCATGGTAAAGGTGGCAAATCCTACACCACCATCAGAGTCAGAGGAGTCTGTTGAGGGGGTCCTGTCTAAACTAGGGCCCACCTCTGTTCCTCTTGCAAAAGCACCTAACTTTTGGGTACACTACTCCCAACTGGAGGATTACTACTGGTAGTACCAGGAGGGGTGGTAGTAGTTGTTGGAGGAACATTTTCTTTATTGCAAATCCTGGGGCAACTGGGATCAGTTTTCCAGTGTCCAGGCTTTTTACAGACATGGCAACAGGGTTTCTTTTCAGGAGAGGAAGGAGTTTGGGACCCACCCCCAGAAGAGGACTTTTGGGGCCCTGTAGTGGATTTATCCTTAGATTTATCCCCACCTTTCTCTTGGGACTTGGTAGAATCTTTCTTCTGGTCACCACCCTGATTCTTAGTCTTTACTCTGGTTCTGACCCATTTGTCTGCCTTCTTTCCCAATTCTTGGGAGAGGTCAGATCAGAGTCCACCAGGTACTGGTGTAAAAGTTGGTTTTGACAATTATTAAGGATCTGCTCCCTCATAATCAAATTGTACAATCCTAAAAAGTCATGCACCTTGTTGCCATGTATCCAACCTTCCAGAGCCTTAGTAGCACAATCTACAAAATCAACCCAGTCTTGAGTCTGAGCCTTTTGGGTGTCTCTGAACTTCAACCTATACTGTTCAGTGGTTAGGCCAAACCCATCTATCAGAGCACTCTTCAAGACTTTGTAATTGTCAGCATCCTCCTCTCTAACAGTGTGGAGCTTATCTCTACCTTTGTCTGCAGAGGAGAGCCACAAGATTGCTGCCCACTGCTCCTGAGGGACCCTCTGTACTTTACAGGCCCTCTCTAGAGCAGTTATCCATTTGTGGATGTCATCCCCACTCTGGTAGGGAGGGACAATCTTGCTCAGGTTTCTATGGTCATAAGACCTTTCCCTATCTTTGGGGAA